>VMDR010001669.1:0-116252 GCA_007922815.1 Macrotus californicus
ATAGCATTGCTAACTGAGCTCACTCAGAGGAATTTTTACATTTAAATATTTTTTTATGTTTTAATTACAGTTGACATATAATATTATATTAGCTTCAGGTGTACAACCCAGTGATTAGACATTATACCAGGTAGGGCAAAAGTAAGTTTACAGTTGTGAGTACATGAAACACAGAGCTTATTGCTGTATTACTATTTATTTATTATTATATTATTTTTCATATAAGCTGTTTGCCAGTCCACTGGGTTTACCTTTTTAACTTTGAAGCTCTGCTCTGCAGTGGCTACACATGCTGCTTTGTGTGACAAACAACCTTTGTTTTGCTCACAGAGTCCTCACTTGTCAAGGCAATAAACTGAGCACAAAACTAATTATAAAACCCAAATTCTTCAGACAAAAGAGCATTGAGAGATAACTGGACCTCTGCTTGCCCTAGCTCCTATGCAGTCTGAATTTTCTTATTCCATTGGGTGGTACAATGCTGAGGGTCCACGTGACACTGCCACAAGATCTACCAGACGCTTTGCATGCTCGGACAATGCAAAGGAGAGGATGGGAGTCAAGGGCCGAAATGGTGAGTGTGGGTGGAGTCTGACATACCAAAGGTCTGTGGAGTTTGGACAAAAGTGATGAGCTGAAGAAGGACAGATGATGGGTCAGGAATAGTGTTCATAGTCACAAAGCTTTTCCAGAAGGATAGATCATGCTACTGTCCAGTATTTTATGGACCTGATCAGTTTCTTAATCGTGTCCTATAGACTAAGTTCAGACTACAGAAAAGAGTGGGAGAAGTTTCTTATAAAACAAAGGACAGGAAAATTAGACTCACTTCACCAAAATTCAGCTTACAGTTGAGTGAATATGGGAGAACATATTTGCTCCATAAAGTAAGAGCACATCGTGCCCTGGACTCCAGCTGAAATCGTATTTTTATCCAGAGGTGCTAGGTTATGGAAATTCAAGGTAGGGCAGATTTTCATCCACTTGTAGCTTTTTTTAGGATCCACTTTTATTTATTATTGACTTTGGCATCGAGGCCTCTATTCTTGGCTCTCTCCCCAACATGCATTCTCCCATTCCTTCCTTGCTAACAGAACCTCTATTTTGCTCACCCTTATATAAGCGGTCAGGTTCTTCATGAGAGGCTGGAATCTCTGTCAGCCCCACAAGCGTGAAGTTGAGCTATCTCAATGAATTGGTATTCTCAACCCCTTGATCCTGAAGTGCTCACAAACAGGAAGTCCTGCGGGAATGTCTGCTGACGAGCCTCTGAGAACAGACTTAGGTGCTTGTGACCTCTGACCTAGGGACTCAACTGCAACCATGGGCTGCCCAGCCCAGGGACCCGAACCACACACTGAGGGTGCAGAGGGGTAGAAGGCTCCTGGGTCCTCGATGATGGTGTTGAAACCCAGACTTCTAGTTATATGAAAAGAGAAATGTCCTTGTAAGTAGGATGGTTTACATGGGGCTTTCTGCTAGTTTCAGCTGCTAGTATTCTTCTGCACTGTTGGTGTTTAGGCTAGAGCCTCTCAGTAAATAGACCTCTCAATCTATTTTATATGTTCATTTGTGGCAGAAAAAATAGTTAAATGTATGTTGTAACCCAATCAGATTTTTCAGTGATTTAGTTAACAACAACAACAGAAAACATAATATTCTGATTACTTTTTGGTCTTTCCAACCGAAATGGACCAATGATATTTAACGTCTCTCTTTTACCCACGTCTCCACTCCAGATCCCTGAACTTCGCTCTGCCCTCTCAGTGACAAAACTTTTCCTTTCAAGCTCAAATTATATTTCCATCCAAACAAAATAATAAATGTTACCACTGTTAGGAAAGGAGATATGTAAAGCACAGACATTCTTAGAGTTAAAAGAAACTTTAAAAACAAATGGCAAATGAGGGCAGGGAAAAATGTTTATCACACATAAGCAACACGCACTTTTATTACATGAAGAGTTAATACCAGTGAGCGAGGGTAAGGAAAGCAATCCAAGGAACAAATAGGCAAAGGGTATGCACAGCAATTTTCAAAAAAATAAAATATAAAAGCCCACTAAACATATATTTAATACTTTAAAACTCATCATCAGTCGAGGGACTACGCACTGAAGAGTGATACGACTTTTACGCATCGGACTGTCAAAGTCTGAAACGGATGATGGTCCCTAGCGTTGGCCAGAGTGTGGCATTCCTCAGAGCTGCACGCACGGTGATAGCCTTTGCGGGAGGAACACTCCCAGAATTTTATCCTCAGGAAATAATTAGAGAATCGTGCAGAATTTTGATGTGCTAAGATGTTCTGTATAGTGTTTTCTGTAACATTTTAAAAAATGAAATTACTAATTGTATAATATTAGAGTTAAATGAACTATGGTATATTCCTGAATGAAAGAGAATACTAAACAAACACCATTCTGATTTTGGTCTCATCTTCGCCCCACTTCCAGAGACAGCCAGTGCCACAGCAATCGGAGAGGCTGGGGCCTCTGTACTGAAAACACGGCTCTTTGTCTTGCCTCAGCAGGAGCTCAGGATTCAGTGTTCTTTGGTCTTTCTAAGTCAGTTACCAGTCACTCTTAGCTTGCAGCTTGCAAACTTCGGTTGCAGGAATTTCTATTTCCGTTCTTTTTTCCTTATGGGCTTCGGAAAATTTCTTTCTGTCATTCAGTGGTGTCTGGGGAAGAAACAGAGTTGAATGTGTCTTTTCAATCCATTATATTTCGCTAGAAGTTCATATCCTAAGATTTTTGAAAAGTTGATTGGCAGAGGCTGCTTACAAGTTTTCACCTAGAGGGATTTTTTGTTGTTGTTGTTGTTGATTTGTGAATTTAGTCAGAGCAGATGTTCTAGAGCCTTCAGCATGCCAAGGTGCATGGTGTGACATGGTGGGAATAAGGAAAGGCAGACTCCCTTCCCATTGGATTTAGGCATTTTCACAGCAATTTAGTGGGACATCTCTTTTGGGTTTTGTTCACAACTTCTCTGTTTACAAAGGGTTTTCAGATGAGTCTCTTGGAAGTTGGAGTCTAAGAGAAAATCCAGGTGGTAGAGACCATGATTCTGGCTCATTCTCTCCGGAGCCTGATTTCCCAGACACATCTTGTCATGTCTGAATCCTAAGAGTGGACACAATATAGGATCAAGCTTGGATTCCTACTACATTAATTTATTTAGAAAACTTTGAGATCACTTAGCTAACTTCTTCATTTTACAGAAAAGTCTCTGAGGTCCAGGAAGTTTAAATAACTTTATTAAGGCTAAGTAAGTGGTAGAATCTCATGACTGGCGCTGTAACCAAGGAAGTGTAACACAAACTTGCTATTCCTTAAGAAAACGATATTAAGAAAACAAGGAAAGTTATCTCACTGCATAAGATAGGAAAGGAAGGGGAAATTTGCCTAGCTGAATCTAACTCTATAAAGATAACACCATGAAATGTGATCTTCACACCTTATCCACTTCCTTCTATCCAGCAACAAAATCTTAAGACAAAATAGCTCACATTTGCCAGAAGCTAGAAATTTTAATCCACAATAATGCTAGAGAAATGGAGGTTTTTAAAGCACACTAGTTCAGGATATTTTTGGTTCCCCAAATCCAGTCCCCAGTTGGGTGAGTAAGGTCTTCCCATCTCCTCATTCTTCCTGATGGTCATTCATTGTTATCCAATTATAGTAGCTCTTTTTTTGCATTTCTCTATTGATTTCTCCTCTTCCTACAATAACTCTGATCCTCACTTTGCTTACTCAAATTCAACTCTGCTTACTGTCCTCTTATGTGGTCTGGAGGAGCGTGGAATTCAGTGGTTGATTAAGAGGTGGACATTTGGTCTCAACTCTTAAAATCAGAGGATTACTTAGCATTTCTAGTAATGAAAGGAGGACCAAGAAATGAAGAGATAGGAACATCATGCTGATGACTTTATTTGAGCTCTTGAACACACTGCACCTGAGTTTAGAATACTCAGTATTCTGCAAGTAACAAAAGCTAATAAATTTACATCCCTCTTTTTTTCTTAACCCAGATTCAATGAGGGAGAATGGTGAGAATGGTTTCTTTCACTTGCAAACAAAGAAATCCTAACTGTTAAACTATTGTAACAAACACTTGAATATACACCCATTTCTTAAAGACAAATCTTAATTCTTAGGGGCAATGTAATCAGTTTGCAAATTAAGAAATAGTATATTTTCCTGCATGGGGATAGAGCTTTACATTTTGAGACTGAGAATGCCCACCCTCACTTTGTTCATTTTCCAGGCCAATTGCCTACCAGGGTGTACAAAATGTGGCCTGTTAGTACAGTTTTCAAATGACAGGACTGTCTGCTCCACCAATGACCACTTCATGACATTTCAAAGTTATGACGCAAAGTGTTGAAATGACAATCTTTTTATAAAATGTCTGGCCACAGACTAAACCTGTTTTCACACTACTTTCTTCAAGTGAAAAGACAACATTAGCAGGGAATGCTCATTATGTCTGGGCCCAATAAGGCGCCCGTCATCCAGTCCTGGGGTAGGAAGCAGTTATACTTTCAGTATGTCAGTGCCCCAATTTTTTTTAATCTAGAATTTTTAAATCGTCATGCCCTACTCTACCTTCCCAGGTTGTTTGAAGAACTGATCAAAGTGCCCTGGCCGGTAGCTCAGTGGGTTAGAGCATCATCCCCATATGCTGAGGTTGTGGGTTTGATCCCCTATCAAGGCACATACAAGAATCCACCAATGAATGATTCAATAAGTGGAACAACAAATCAATGTGTTTTTTTTTCTCTCTCTCTCTCAATTCAATAAGAAAAAAAACTGACCAAAGTGACAAAAGAAGTTCCCACCACCCTTTGTGAGAAGTTTCAGAGTCTAGACCAGAGAAGCTGCTCAATCATAGGATGAAGAGAGGTCTCTAAATTTCATAGACCCATTTGCCTAACTGAGGAACACTCAGGAAATACTGAAAGGTTTATCAGAATCAAGTACATGCTGTTTTATTTTTGAAGTACTAGCATATATTGAATGATCCATACCTGGAGAAGCCCTCCAGGGACTAAATTCCAAAATGTGTATTGTCTCATTAATTGAGACCTCCTCGTGTTTGGATTAAAGACAAGCAATTCTTTCATGGTTGTCCTGGCAACTAGACGTAAAGTGAGGACAAATCCCAAGTGTGTCTTCAGAACCTCTGTAGTGACAGGCCACACATGACACAAAAGAGATCCTTTAGATGCTTAATTCCTTCCATGTAGTCACACTTTTACTCTCTAAAATTATCCTCATCTAAGCATACTTATAGAGATGTAGTTAAAGTAAGTTAATTCAGTAAGCTTTTTCTTCCCCAGATAGAACTGAGGCAAAGGATTGGTGTTTATCCTCTCCTATGGAAGTTTAAAGAAATAGATTTGGGTGCAGAATTGATGCCTAAGGCAACGATTCCCTGAGTGTTGTTCCCAGACAAGCAGCATCAGCATCACCTAGGAGCTGGTAAGAAATGCAGATTCCTGGGCCCCACACTAGACCTTTGGAGTCTGAATCTGTGGGGGCGGAGCCAGCAGTTGGTGTTGGAAAAAACTCCAGGGGATTCTGATTCAGCCAGAGTCTGAGGTCCCCGGCCCTAAGAGTCTGCAGTGGACTGTCCTTGGGGAGGAGCAGGCCATGAACTCTTGCATTTTAAAACAGGTTCTTTGGGAGGGAATAATCTGGGTTGTTCAGGTGAGTTCAGGTAGATCAGCAGAAGCCCCGCCTGCAGACAGGTCCTTCGATATCTTTAATTCCCAGGTGAGGTTAGCAAGCTCCAGGTTGCCTGGAATGAACAGGAGCTTCATGATCAGAGCTTCTGGAGTTCAAGTGAATCAATATATTTTTAAACATTTTCTAGAAAAAAAGAAAAATCCAGAAATCTATGAAGTTCAACAAAGACCGAGTCCAGTTATTCTCTTTAGTGTATGCACTAGGTACTGGACACGTTGTGGGAGTTGTTACGCTCCTTCTAGCTCCCAGAGATTCCTCGTGCTGTGGGAAACCCTCAGCGGGGTGGCTGCCTCTGCAGAGCCGGCCCTGGCTTTCAGCGGCGCCTGTGAGATCGGAGTGCTCAGACGTGTGGAGAACTCGCACTGGGCTCTGTCTCGCCTTAACGCCAGTGCCATTTCCAAAACAGTGAGCTGCTGTTTTGTTGTGTCCTATTTGTGTGGCATGGAGGTAGGACATGAACAAATAGGGTCTCCACTGCCTATTTCTGTGAACCTTGGTCCACTTAAACCCAACACCCCCGGGCAACAGAAGGTTGGGGAGTGCTGTTGTTAAAACGCAGCTCCTAGGCCCTGCCCTGAGATGGTGAGTCAGAATCTCCAGGGCCGAGTCCTGGGGCTCTTGGTTTTAACCAGCATCCCACATTTGTCTTAGATGCAGTTGTGTTTGAGGACCACCCATCTATGCCATCTGACTTGGCTACCCTTTTAGGTTTTCATTGGAATATACAATCTCCTTTCACCAATTGGAATTTGGGCCTATAGAAAAGTATAAACTTGGCAATGAGATTAACCTGGCTTCAAATGCAGCCGTGATCAAAGGTAAGACTTCTGGCAAGTTGATGAACTTGCTTGAACCTTAATTTTCTCATCTGCAAAATGCGACGACTGTAATTTCCAGATTGCAGGGGCCCTGAGAAGAGGAAATGAGAGACTGTGAGCACAATTATTTACATATTTACACTTGTGTATGCATATATTTAATGCAGAAGTGTTATTTGTGCATTAATAATACTTTCTAGGGAATTCATCTGTTTTCTAGCCTTAGAAGATTTTTTCCCAATCTTCTTCCAAAATACCACTTTCCAAATGAATGAAGGAAGGAAAGAAAAGGAAAGTTATAATATCTGAGATAATAATCAGAACCTCTCTGGGCAGCAGATACTATATCATCTAAAATTTACAGATGAGGTTGCTAAAAACCAGAGAAATAAGAGGAACGAATGCCTAGGCCTTCAAACCTGAGGCTGTCTCTAACTTCTTCAGGGGTGACCCTGGCTCTGAGTGAGTCCCCACTGCCATATAACCTGTAGCAATTTGAAATTACTGGAGATGTGGGGCTTTATCAGTACACCTGTGAGGTTTCACCTGTGAGTTTTAAGCAGATGTGAACCCAAAGTTGAAAGGCCACCACGTTTCAGGGTGCCTAGACCCAGCTTCTCCAATGCCCAGGGTGTTAATGCTACAAGGGATGACTCAGTGCTTTCACCTCTAGCCAAGTAAACCATGTCCCAGTTACTGTACTCTCAGAGTGTTGTCTGAAAAAAAGAGACCTAAAAAAACCTGTCTGCCCTTTTTGGCGACACAAGTCCTCATTCAACTTTTAATGGCCTTAGTCATTCTATAGGAGTTATGGTGACTTAAACCTTGTTTTGAATGTCAAACTTGATTCCAGTCCTAGATATGGCACCAGGACAAGCCTATTAAAATTTGACTCTGTGTGTTGCAAGAAGTGGACTTGGTATTTTGGGGCCTGAGAGAGTGGAAGATTAAATCAAATCCCCAGGTCATTGATTACGACACATGCATGCTCTGAATACGGGAAACAGCCCTGGGAAAGATCTCAGTCCTTGTCTGTAATGTCCTAAGTCCATTTAGGGCAGAATGCACCAATCGCTTCCCATGCAAACTTCTGCAAAGACACTGTTCCTGGTCTGTGGAGAGCCTAGGAATTGAAAATGAACACACTCAGTGCAAACTAGGATTGCAGATCCTTTTTGACTTGTCAGAGAAGCCAGGGAAAATAAACAATCCCGGATAATCTAATATTGCAACAAAATGAGCTGTATCTTTTCCTTTTGCACAACATCAAAGCACAGAAGACAAGCTTCTCTTTTGCTTGTGGAAAAGTCAAATAATTTAACAATTCCCAAAGATATCAGTTTCTTTCTGCACCAAGGCCTTCCATAAAGTTGGCTGGTCTTTTCAAAGCATGCGTACAAAGTGATAGTATTTCATATGCAGGTGTGGCCATCATTATACCAGGGTGTGTGCATAATCACCCTAAAGGTAACAATTTCCATGGAATAAATAGACTAATAGGAATGAAAGAAGACAAGAAGACGCCCTAGTAATAGAATTTTTATTGGCTCTTTCTTGTACTCACTTCCTTGATAGAAAAATGTCTGCCTAATCTCAGAGCAGATTTGGCTCTGTGGTCTTGTTTGTAACACTACGACACCCCTCCCCGCCACAGCCAGCCTGGTCAGATCCAGGCGATTTAGGAAAAGAGCTTCTTTTAGGAAAAGAGATTTCTTTCTGGCTGCTTTCTCAGAGCCATGGGAGCCAGGAGATTCCTACTGCCATGGCCCATCCATTTGGAGGGAAATCCTTGACAAACCATTACCAAACAGCGAAGGAGCTTCCCAATGACTTAGGATGCTTCCTGAGCCTCTAAAACCCGCCCGGAGCTTCAGAAAGTGTAAAGGCGGTGAAATGACAGCTGAGAATTACTGAGCATGAGGTAAAGAATGAATTCTTGCCATGTTAACATCCATCATTAAAGGGATGATTTATGTTTTCTAGAAATGGCTGTTTGGAAAGATTTGATGTTCGGCAGTCCTCGGCCCCAACTGACGCTCATCTTGCATTGTGAGACGTCACCTTGGAGACACAGCAGCAGCTCATGTCTTAACAGAGAGTAGTGTGTGTTTAAAGGTTTTGTGTGTGTGTGTATTTAAAAAGTTGAAATAATAGCAAAATCCTTGCTGGATTAAGGGCCCTATATCAGAAGCCAGCTGCTGGTGATAAACATTAGGCTCAGGCTTGGTTTACAAAGTGAGTTTTGCTGACTTTCCTTTAGGTTTCAGCTTGAATGTCCTCCCTCAGAGATGTGTTTACTGCTCACCCAATTATAACTAGACTCTCTCAATTCAGTATTTTTTCTTCATAGCAGATAAGAGCCTATTTTCTTTGTCTTTTACATGATTTCTTGCTCTGGAATGCGAATAAGACCTCTGAAAATAGGAACTTCAGACAGCCTTGCCCATAGTTTTATCCCCAATACCTAGCAGATACCTGCTACATACATAGTAGGAGACACAAACAGTTATTGAATTCATGGTCAGAACGAGGCTGACTCCGGGGTAGGATGTGAAAGCATACCTTTATAGTAGTGTGTCTTGAAAGGAAAATGGAAAAGGGGAAGATGGGAGATGAATTAATTTCTAAAGCGGAGACTTGATTGGCTCACCAATAGGGGATAAAACTTAAGCATAACACATGTATTTAAATCTGACCATTTAGGATGAAGGGATGTACTTGGGGGTGAATTCATTACATTATCTCTTTGGGGTTGATGTACAGAGTTATAGAAAATTCATGGTAACATGTCTACTCCCTTTGGCACTGAACTCAGGCCACACAGAGCCTAGCCTATGTGGGGCATCCTTCCAGAGTGTGATCAGTGAGGCACGATCATTTTGCTTAATTGCCCCATCTCACCCCAGTGAGAGATGGAGTTTCTATTAATGGTAGGGGTTTAGAGCACAAGGAAGCCATACATTATCTTTTAGGGTCGCTCTCTCCTAGAATATAGGTGAGCTGAGGCAAGCAAGCATGATCTGCTTGACCTGAGGCGATTTCAACATGGGCCTGAGGAAAAACAATTATTCATACAGCCCATAGCATATCAGGCATCTTCCACCCTTATCGTAATTCAGAATCTTCATGAAGATGCGTAGTGTAGGTGCTGTCTCCATACCTTGAGGGAGAAACTGAGTGTCAGTGCTATTGGCCAAAGGCCTGGGGCTCTCTGCGTCCGCAACTTTGATGAGAAATCAGGACGAAGGCATAGAGAGTGACCTCTCTCCTGGGTGTTAGGTAGAGTGAGTGGGGGATCCCTACAGTTTGGTAGCCAAGGACAAGAGCACCTTCACAGAGTTCTGGAGTGTTTGGTTTGGTTTGTTTTTAAGTTTTTGCAGTTGTCCTAGGAGCCAGGTGGCCTGTGTTTTAATTCTAGTTCTACTTTAAGGTGACCTCAAGACGCAAATTTGAAATCAAATATTCAGAGAGTGTGGGGAAGATAAGGGTGCTGAGCCAGAAACTCTTTATTTTCGAACCCTTAAAAGGGACCCTTGTGCCCAGTTCCTGGTGCTGTAATGAGGCTCAAAGTAAAACAGCAGGAGCAAAAGTGCTTTGAAAAGCATTGCGTTTTTTTCAATGGAAGATTGTTTTTTCTTCCACCTACAAAAGTTTCCAAGTTAGCTGAGACACAAATAATGAAGTTTTCATCCATTCTTCTTGCAGGAGTTCAAAGGTTGGCTTCTGTAGTTTTAAATTTGAAAAAAGCCACTTTCTCATCTAGTGCCCTTTTATTTGCACTTTCTGATTTGTCTGATGAATACATGTCAGCAATTTCTTTGCATTAGAACTGTCGCATTTTTTCCTTTCTGGTGGCCTCTTAGGGCTAATTGTCTTTAAGGGGGAAAATTAGATGTTTAGAAAGCTCATTGGCCCGGACTCATTAATGAGCCCTTCTTATTCCATTGTATCCCATAGAAGAGTAGTAAGCATGTCATTTCTGCTCCCCACCCCTCACTCTTAGAAAAACTTTGACAAAGACCAAGCCGTAGGTCCACATTGTAGCTCACCACAAGCCTGCATCAATTTGGCTAATGGTGTGCACTTTGTTTTCAGATTCTCTTAATACTTTAAGCACTTAACTGGAGTCTCCATTCCTTCCACGCTCCAACCTGTGGTTTCAGGCAGAAGCAGCCCCCTGACATTTAGTGCCCTGCCTGTGAGTTGATAAGGCTGCCTGGAGCCTCTCAGCTCCTTTAAGTGCTAAATGTCAAGCTGGAATTGGGTGCCTCCTGCTGAACAATGTGGGTTGTTTTAAAATGATCACTTAATACAAAGAGGTTTCCAAGCACACTAATGCTACGGGTATTTAAACAGGGGAATGGGGTGTCTTTAAAATGCCTTTTTAGTTGGCAACTTAATAATCTCCCTCTTGTTCAAATATTATTTACACCACAGTACATCTGATACTCTCCAAAAGTTAAACAAGCCATTCAGGAAAATGGGATTGAGTTGTGACAAGCTGAATAGAGGCCCTAAAAGGTCTGGAGCTCGTGTTTTCATATATGGTAAGATACACCTCCGCAACTCTTTTGTCGGTCCAGCTCCGGAGACACTGAGGAATTTTACCTGTAGATTCACAGGAAAATGAGACACATCCAATTGCAACTATTAGGCAAGACTTTGAATATCGAAAGAGCAATTTCTGCATAAAATTTATTTCTTTTTTTTCTCTCTCCTTAATGCTCTGGAAATAAAGAGCTAGAGGAATGATCACTGATATGCGAATGGTCCATTGGAGGCTTCCCTTACCCCCCAAAAATGGCTCAGAGAGAAGCCCAGGAACACTTCTGCTCCTGAAGTCTGGGGGGGCATTCAAGGAAGAGCTGTGGCCCTCAGGGGGGTGATTTGCCCGAGCCTGGAGCCATCACCATGTGAAGTTCACGGGCGGTCACTGCATCACCACTGTCCTACTGTGGTGATCACCTCGTACAACTACCTCTGGTGACAACTTCCAAACACATGTTCCTTCCTATTTTCCCCCTGAACTACATTCATTCTTAACCGCTCAGTGCCTTCTATTTTTAGTCCTTGACTTTAATGTCTGTAATAAGGTCGAAATATCAGAATCTAAGACCTGTCATTCATATAGTCCAGGAGATTCTTAAATTCTGAACCTAAATATCCCCCTCCCCTCTCTCTCTCTCTCTCTCTCTCTTACACACACACACACACACACACACACACACACAAATACATCTATTTCACCTGAGAAGAGAAACAGTTTCATGATACATATTCTCTGGCTGGGGCTTCCGGCATGTAAGATATAAGGGAAAAAAAGTGAAAAATCTCTTTGGAAAGTCTATTAGATTTTCTGTAGGCAAAACCTCTGGCAATTGATGTGTGAAGGAGGAGAGGAGGGGAAAGTGAAAGAGTTGTGAACCAGATGATAGGCAGTCAGCTTCAGGCTTGGGCTTCCCAAAAGCTTGGCCCCTGGCCTTAAACAAATCTTGGAGTGTTTGTTTTCTTCTCTGTTAAATAAGGGTGATAGGACCACACAAATCCCTCCATCCAGATGCCAGGTGTCACTGAGGACAAAAGCGGGCAGAGTAGTGCACCGTCCTTCAAGACTCAAAATGCATTACCATTTGGATCCCCCTTCTTGTTTGGATCACTCCAGCAGCCCTTGGTGATTAGCGGATTGTATGGATGGAGAACTCTTAGGCACACCCAGGATGGCCTGGGAATGTTACTATTACCAATAACATCTGTCAGAAAGACTCCCCTTCAGTGCTGGAGTGCTTTCATACAAGGCTCTCACCTGAGCCCCACAATCAGGGCCCTCTGGTCAAAGTAAAAAATCCACCTTTACTATTTTTATGTTCTGGATGAGGCTGACATTCTCAAGGTTAAGGAGTGTGAGCCTAGACACCTCCTGGCTCTCAGCCTGAGTCCCTTCCCATGAGTGGAGGAGGAACCACAAGTGACTTGCAGGATGCAGCCCAGCCCCTCCAGCTTCTCAGGCCAGGGCTCAGGGTCACTTTCCTGGCTCAGTAAGGTAAAGGGACACACCAATGGTCCTGAGGAGTGAAGTGCTGGTTTTGTGGTCAAGATCAAGGCCTGGGACTCCTGGCTTCCAGGCTTCTGGTCTTTCTAGTTCAATATACAATGAGGTCTGTCCAGAAAAATGTCCAGCTATTGTTAACATAACGAGGATGGTTTACATGACATTGATGTATCTTGGCAGCCAAGAAGAGTGGACTGGAATGCACATGTGTGAATAATGACAAACTCACTGTACTAGTCAGTGGGGGCAGTAGATGCTATAGTGAGCAAGGGTACTGTGTGGTCATCACATTCAAAATGACTGAGCAAGAAAAGCAATGAATCTGCATCAAATTTTGCGTTAAGCTTGAACATTCCTCCACAGAAACTATTTGGATGACTCAGAAGGCTTTTGGGGACGATGCAATGAGTGCAGCACAAATAAAAGTGTGACACAAATGCTTCAAAGATGGTCGAGAATCTGTTGAAAATGATCCGCATTCTGGAAGGCCTGCAACAAACAGAACACCTGAGAATGTTGAATGTGTATGGGCTGCAATCAACCCAGATTGGCGACGGACAGTGCAAGAACTAGAAGCTGATCTGGGGATTCCAAAAGCTACTGTGTCGGAGATTTTGATGCAGGATCTTGGCATGAAATGTGTGGTGGCAAAATTTGTTCTGCAGCTTCTGCTACCAGAGCAGAAGGAACATTGTGCTGTAGTTGCTAATGACTTGATTCAAACCACTACCAACGAACCAGATTTCCTCAAGAAGGTTATAACTTTGGAGGGAACTGAGGTGTCATTGTCCTATGTACAATGTTTCTTGTATACTGTACCTTCTTCAATAAATGTCTCTATTTTTCATATTATGTGGCTTGATATTTCCTGGACAGACCTTGTATAGCATCACTGCAGCCACTGTAGTGAGAGTGTGAAATCCCTGTGGCCTCAATTTCATCATCAGGAAGCTAGGACAAACACTGAATTAGTAATGGGAGGAAAAGCAGTGTTCTGTCAGGAAAGAGGGCAATTTTCTACTTGTTGGCACCTAGCAGAGGCCTCCAGCGATGGCTGGCAGCCTTTGAAAATCCTTCCCAGATGCTGGCATGAGAATTGCCAGGCCTATGTGGAAGTCATTTGATCCTTGGGGGCTGTGGAGCCATTATGAAAGTAGTTTCAACAGTCGTGATGGCACCAGATCTGTTTCCAGTTTACAAACCAGGTAGGAGCAAACCCTACGGGCACTGCCTTCTCATGGTGGGAGCTGCTGCCATGGAATCTCAAGGGAATGGTGTGTGGTGTCAGCCTGCAGCCTTCTGCCCTGAATATGCAGGGTGACAGTCCTTGTTTTGCATTGACACCTGGACACACACCAGTGCCCACACCATGAAGCAGCAGGCCAGGCTGGACTCTGTTCTGCTGCCCACATCTGTATCCCACCCATTGATGCTGCCCAGGCAATATTGCTTCAATCCACTCTTCTTTGGTCTCAGTGCTTCAAAGAGCAGATACTCAAATCTCTTGTGTTCAGTCCCCCAGACCCACGGCCTGCCTGGCCTAGCCTGGCCCAGCCTAGCCCAGCCCAGCCCAGTGGCCTGGGAATGTAGATGGTGAGCATGCCAGTGTCACCATGGCAGGTCCAGTCACCATTTAAGATTGAAAATCAACTCTGCTCAACTTGTTGAAGCACATTTCTGTGTAAAACATTAACCTAGGGTGATTTTTAATATTAAGATACAAGAAAAGATTCTATGAATATGGTTAAAAATTCCGGCATCATTGATTCATTGCTCTGATGATTCTCCTTGGCCCTGAAAGTTGTTTTGCCCTCACTTGGGCAAATAGCTCTAACTCTAAGTAGGGTAGGCGTCACTTTCCATTCATTCTATCTCCTTGGTGTCAGCCTAGGCACCAGAGAGGCACAATGTCTCTTTTATAATTTTCTCCAGTGGCCCAATGCTGCCAGCAAGAAAAATTATAGCCTCTCCCGTCACTAAATCCAAAAGTCTGGTCCAATGACCTTTGCTTGGAGACTAAATTTCTCATCACCGCACCAAAAAATTCAGCAAAGGGCTTTGATCATGAAAAGCATTAAAAGAAAACAACACATAAAACAAACAAACAAGTCAGCCCAGCCCAGCCTGGGTAAAGGGCGTCTCCTTTCATGTGGTTTCCTTTGCGCCTGCATGCTGTGACAGGTTCAGGATGTCTCCGACTGCAGAACACTGAGATCTGATGTTTAAAGAGAGTGAAGCTGACTGCCCAGCACAGAACTGTATTCAGAATCTGCTGCAGGGCCCCAGCCCTTGCCTGGCAGCCTGCCTCACCCCACCCGCTGCCCCAGCTGGCAGCTCCCATCCTTTTTGAGCTCATCATTGCAGGATGGTTCCTGCAGCACATTCAAGACTGTCCCAGAGCAGAGCGAAGGTGAGAGTGAGGGAGGTGTATGCCAGCAGGACTGAGCACTGTGAGTGCCCGCAAATGTTCCCTGATCCCTCCACAGATGCTGTGGTTTTGTGTGTCCCTTCGATGCTCTCTGCTCCAGACCCCTTTCCCTCGAAGATGTTCACAGCAGGGACTTCAGCTGGGTTGATCAAGGGTTTCCAGGAGCCTGAGCCAAGAGTGGCAAGGATAAGTGAGGGCTCCACCAAATTTTACAGTCTTCACATTGAGGGAGATTTTGAACTGGTGTCTGGTTTTTTGACAAGTGTGTGCGGTGGCATGTAAGTGTATGGCATGTGCATTGGGTAAATGCCCACCGTGGGGTAGCAGAGCAGCTTTGTTGCCCACAAGACTAGGTACCCTTTCTTTCACAAACATGAACCTCCTAGAGACTCTCAAATGCTGGAGGAAACTCTTTAGCGGAAGGAGGTCCTACCTGAGCAGGTGGAGGCACGAGTCAATGGGACGAGGGTTATTATTGTTGAAGGTTATTATTTTCCCACTTGAGTCCCCAGACCCTTGCGTCCCGGGGAAGTGACAGTTACAAAAATATTCTGAGCCAATGACCATGCCAGTCATCTGTGAGAAGCCATGATCCTGGACCAATGGGTTAGACATACTCACTTAGGTCCATAGTACAACCTAGAGTGAAAGAACATTAAAGTGGGAACCTACTGCAGAAACCTCAAAGGCTCTTGACAATGGAATTAATGTCAAGCATCCCCACATTCCAGGAGACTGTAAAACTGCATGAGGGGCAAATGAACTCTAGCCTATGAAAGACGAGGAACTATAAGAGCTGCGAGAGGAAGATCTTCACAGGGAAAAGTACTGATGTTGTGATGCAAACCCCCAACCTGGGGAAAAGAAGAAGGACTTCTCAGATCAAGGCAAGTGATGGAGCTGGGCCTCAGGAGGACTCGGTGAAGATGGACATGTGTCCTCTGGAGTTTGGAGGATGGATATTTGATTCTCTCCATCATTCAAGTGTGAGGGACCATAGCCTTCATGCCTAACAGCACCAAGAAAGTTGGTTTCACTGGGATGTGAGTTTACTTCCATCATCAACATGGCAAAAAATACCTGTGTTTTTCATGGGTCTAATGGGTCATCTTGAAAGGGAATGCTAATGGAGGGGTAAAGGAACACAGGAGGGCAGTGGAAATCCAGACATGGCACGGCCCTGCCTGCATCAAGGAATCAATCTGAGGTGGGGGCTCCCAGCCAGAGAAAGGGCATGCTGTACATATCTGCTCACTGGGAGACCCAGGGCCAGAGGAGACCTGCATGGGAGACTGCCCTAAGCCTAGTCCTCTCACTCTTGGCCCATGCAGGGAGAGGGTCAGAAACAGGGGCTGCTGAGAGAGAGGATGAAAGAAAGCTCAGCAGCGGAGACTCAAAGAAACCAGCCATCCCTACCTCCCTCCCTGCAGGCTTTACAAGGGAAAACACTTTAACTTTCAATAAAGTTTGGGGTTTTGATACTACACAAGTCTGAATATTTTAGTTGCTGCAAGGAGATTGTTCATGGGACTAAAGTGCTTGGAAAAGCTATGAGATACGCTTAAGATTTCATCTAGGGACATTAAAGAACTAATCCTCAGAAAGACTTTAATGGAGACACTTAGGGAAATTTTTTTTTTTTCATTTTGCTCCTAGTAAATTCTGCTCATTCTGTAAAATACCTCCACCCTGAAAAGAAATCCCCTCACCTAATCTTCACAGTGATCATCTTGACCAATAAAAGAAACAGGAAGTGGCTGCATTAGTCTGTTAGGGCTGCCACGGCAATGTACCCCAGGATGGGGCCTTCAACAGTAGAAATTTGTTGTCTCACAGTTCTGGAGGTTGGAAGTCTGAGAACAGGGTGTTGGGAGGTTTGGTTTCTTCTGAGGCCTCTCACCTCGGCTTGTAGATGGCTGTCTTCTCCCTGTGTCTTCAAAGATTTTCTTTATGTATATATCTGTGATTAAATTTCCTCTTCTTATAGGGACGCCAATCACATTGAATGAAGGCCCACCTCATGACCTCATTTTAACTTGATTACCTCTTTGAAGACCCCATGTCCAAATACAATTACTCTCTCCACCACTACTTCCATTTCTTGATGGAAGAATTTCTTGATGATTTTACTAGCCCTTCAATTATAATTTTTTAAAAGGTTAAAACACAAGATTCATAAAAAAACAGAATGAGTACATTTAAAAATTTTATTAATTCATTAATAAAGAAATCAATAAGATGATAAAGCTAATTCCAAGAGTACTTTGAGGATAGGGTCATTTATATATATTTTGAAAAAAGTTAGGATAAGATTGCTAGGTTAGATACAAAACTGGTTAATGTCCTACAGACATGCAAAACTATAATTTTTGGGATTATCTCATTCCTGCACAGAAGTCTACAAGTTAACGTGCAACTTTACAGTGTCTGGGTTCTAATCAAGCAATAAACAGCAGAGTCAAAAACTGGTACATTTTCCTAGATAGTTACATGATCTACAGGAAGGCTTGTAAAACATGCTCCAGTATGAAATTGAAGAGACACATTCATCTTATTTCCAAATTTTTTATAATGTGTCTGGACATTCAACATGGATGGTTCCTTCCAACACTGGCACCTCTCAGTCCCTGTCTTCATCTCTGATGACCTTGTTCCCCATTTTACCCCTGTTTTACCTCCCAACTGTTCTTGTCTCCCAGACCACATGATAGTTCATCACTACGACCTCTCCATAATCTCAGTTGCAAGCATCCCATTTTCAAACCACTGTCTCCTATTTTTCCAACTCATTCCCTCTAGTTTTCTAACTCCAATTTTCCAGCTACAGTAGGAACTATAATCCATTGGTCCCATCACCTCTGCATGTATCTTATCACCCTCTTGTCCTCACATACCTGTTTATCCAGTTTAAGTCCCATGGCCAATCAGTGTATGCACTCCCTTTTAGAGACTCTCAAATGCTTTGCTCATTCATTGCTTTGTCCCACTTCCCTGGCTAAAAACACAGCAATAATGGATGCAGCTCTTCTACTTTGTGCCTGTTCCTACGCAGCTAAATACTGCTAGCAAAAATAGCAGCATATTGACTCCCCTCACTTGAAATTTGCGATCACTAACCTCATGTGGACACTTAGTGTTGCTAGGTAATCAAACTACATTTCCCACCCATGTCCATTCTTGCTACCATTCTCCTAAATCAGGGATCGATGAGCTGCTTCTGTAAGGGGACAGGTAGTAAATGTTTTCGGCTTTGTAGGCCATTACATCTATCTGACAACTACTCAGCTGTGCAGCCACATTGTGGAAGCAGCCACAAACCATGCAGAAATGAATAGTGGTGGCTGGTAACTTGCTAACTGCCTGTGCTCCAGATAACTAAAGCATTTCTTCTCTCTCTTCAAACTTCCAACACCTCCTCCACCACTCCCACTCTCCACTTAAGTCCTATTCCACTGAGAAATAGACACAAATAGAAAAGAAAGTCCATGAACTCTCACCACCACATGTACCCACTTACCTGCCCCTGTACCCATTTGCCTTCTCTCTGGTCCCTGTGGATGCACAGATTTGCTCAGGAAAGGCCAGCCCCTCTATCAGGCACCGCCCCCTATCGCTCCCCTGGACTCCAGAACATTCCTGCAGCACTTGTGTGATTTCTCTTCTCGTCACCAGTCCTCCCTCCCTATTCAGTTGTCCCTGTCAACACACAAATGTAATGATACAGCTCAACTTCTTGACCTCTCTTTCCCTTCCAGCTACTGTCTCATTTCTCTCCTTTGCAGCAAAACTCCGTGGGCTCATCTATTTTACTATCTGATTTCTGTCCTCTGGTTCTCCTGTCAAACCACTGTGACCACATTATTGTCCTGTCTATCACTCCAGTGAAACTACTCTGTCGGAGATGCTCTGTGGCCCCATGTTGCCAAGCCCAATGGCCATTGTCTGTCCTCAGTTCTCTCAGTCCACCATAGCACTGGCACTAGAAGTGTTTTGTTTTTCACTTGGCTTCCAGAACATGAGACTCTTGGTTTTCCTCTTGTCTTTTTGGCTGTTCCTGTGAACATTCCAGGCATTTTCCCACTTCAGAGCCTGCTCTTGCTCTCTGCTCCCAGTGCTACTGCCCAGGTAGCACAGGCTTCTCTCTTTCACCCTCTGTTGCTAGAATGTCACCTTCTTAATGAGGTTTTCTGTGGCCACCCACCCAAAATCACACCCTCTGCTTTCCCGGCACTTCCTAGTCCCTCACTATGCTTTACTTTTTTACTTAATACTTAGTTCCATCTAACATACTATTTTATATATTAATCATTCCATGCTTCTCTTGTTAGTGTCTGCCTCCAAGAATGTGAAATATTTAACTATATCTTGCATAGGTTTTGTAAAGATCAAATGAAGGAGATCTTTTTAAAATCTCAAGATGGAAGATTTGTTATGACAGCTGCTGGTGTACTGGGGAAACTGAAGAAAGATCAAGTCAGCCCATGGACATTTTAAAAAATTTTTTCATTAAAAAAATTAAGAAGTAACTGAACTCTTTTCAAATATATTCACCCAAGGGGATGCAGACTACTTTTATTGTATCTTCTGATTCTTCCGGTTTTTAAAATTCTTCCAAATTTCAGGTTAGAAAGTGTGAGACTCCTCTGTTCAGACTCTTTCTGGGAACTGAGGTGTGATTCCTGTGGCTCATTTTTGAAATCATATTCTAGACAAGAACTTGGCTTCCAAGTTCTTCCATGCAATTCTAGAATCATCTTTCTATGGCTTCAAAAACCCTATTCAGTGCTAATAAACTCTGTCTATGGATATTTAAATTTTCCACAAGGAAAATTTAATTCAAATTGGCTATGTCTGTTTATGTAACATGTCCATCTCGGAATAGGTTTCTCTTCCTTCTGAGTTTGTTTTGGGGTATGGATATGAGATTCTGGCTGGCTCCTCCACAGCAAGCCTATTTTCCAGGGCCATTTTTGTTGGCAGAAACTTTATTATGCCAATCTCAATGGACTGATGAAATTATGTTGAAAATAATCTTGAAAGGTAATCAATAATACAGGTCTGACTTTATGTAGATCAGTTTTCTCACTCCCCATCTAGCAATCCAGACTGTCAGTCATAACTTGACACCAGTAAACATTTTTTTGTGCTAGTAAAAAGAGGGCCCAAGCAGCAGAAAAGAAAAAAAAAAGGTTGACTTCAAGCAGGAGAAGCAAACATATTTTCACTCAAATATCAGAAAGAGGGGCATAGATTCCATGGAAAACTGAAAGAGTACCTTTGTGAGTGTGATGTGACCCCTCCAGGGGGCCAGCCGCATGGCCTGCCCCTAACTAACCCTTCCCCCTCCATCGTGGACCTGCCCGTTCCTCGTGCTGAGGACATCTTCTGGAGCAGTAGCACCTGTGGTGTGAGTTGGGTCTACAGTAACGCAACCACCAATCAATTCAGCGAAAGGTTTATTCAAAGTGGTTGTGTGATATTATTATTATTATTATTATTATTATTAGCCCAAAAAACTCTTTGGTTGACTGCATTTTTTCAGTTTTCACTAATTGCCAGCAGTGATTTTTCTGAAAATTCTAATAACAATTTTCTTTTTCTTCTTCTTCTTCTTTTTTCTTAAACTTATTTGGGTGACATTGGTTAATAAAGTTTTATAGGTGTTGGGTGTACAATTCTATAAAACACCATCTTGTACACTGTATTGTGTGTTCAGCACCTCAAGAAAAGTCTCCTTCCATCACTATGAATCCCCCCATCCCATTTTCTGATGAAAGAAAGATGGTCCTTCAGTTGAGCCCTGTTAGAACCCACGAACAGACTGTTTGATAAATTCTCCAGGTTTTCTCTAACCTTGCCACTTAATAAAAGGTTATAACATGCCATTTGTGAGTAATGTGTTTGCCTACCAGATTCCAGAGCTGGTACATCTGTATTTCTTAGGGTTCTGCATCAGCAACAGAAACCAATGCTGCTTAACTTAAAGGGAAATTTGTGAGGAAGGTCCTGCTCCAATAATCCATCAGGGGCCACGGAACCAGGACTGGGAGCATGCAGGAGTGGAAGGAGCTCCAGAAGGACAAGAAGCAGGAAGCTGAACAATTTCATGATCCAAACAATCTGGTCAGGAGGTCACAACAACAATAAATGGCCTCTCGCATTCTTTTCTTTCTCTGTCACTCTCAAAGTCTAGGTCACAGTAGACTCCTTTGGTGAACACTGGAACATGTTCATGTGGGAGAGGGGTGAGAGGAAGAGCCTGGACCTCTCAGATTTTGATAATAGAAGTACTTTACCATCAATATTCCACCCCCTGGAGGAATGCTCTTAGGAAAATGAGTGGATGCTAGCTACCCAGTATAATGCTTTATGCTTGGTCCTCTAAAGGACCAAGACCTCGAGGGTACAAAACACTTATATCATTAAACCAGAACTGTAAACCTACATACATTAATTCCTATGTAATGCCCTATAGATAATGAGTGCATTTTTTAAATACTTAACAGTATTAGTAGCCTATTGCTATATAACAAAAAATACCCCCAAACTTTGTAACTAAAAGCAACACACATTTATGATCACAGTTTCTGTGGGTCAGCAGTCCAGGCATGGCTTGGTGGGGTTTTCAGCTTCTGGGTCTCTCCAAAGGCTGCATTCATAGTATGGGTCTGGACTGGGGAAAGATCACTTCCCAGTTCACTGGCACGGTTGTTGGTATGATTCTGTTTCTTGGGGACTGAAAGCACTAAGGTTCTCAGTCCTTCCTGGTGTTGACTGGAGGCCATGCTCAGTTGTTTGCCACATGGGGCTCTCCAACATGTCAACTTGCTTCACCAAATCCAGCAAAAGAGTCTGCTAGCAAGAGGAGAGTCATAGTCTTTTGTAATCTCATGACAAAAGTGATAGTCCCTCTGTGGTGCTGTATACTATTGGTTGGAAGCAAATTGCCCAAGGAGAGGGGATTATCAAGGGCGTGAATACCAGGAATGGATCTGGGGCCATCTTAGAGGCTGCCTAGCACATAAACACAACAGTTGTGTTATATTAAATGGTATTAAGTAGATGGACTTCTCTCAGTAAATTGATGAAGTGTTCTGGGTTTGTGCACATGGATGTTTGAATCCCACATCAGCCACGGGAGTCAGGAGACAGTCTCCAGCAATGGGAACAGGCAGATCCTAGAGTGATACGGGGAAGTTTGACTGATTCCACTCAGGGCCTTAACCTCTACTGGCCTCCAGAACCACCAAGGAGCTCAGCCCATAGAGCTGCTGAAGCCATGAAACCCCAGGGTCTTTTCTGGAAACTTGAGTCCAACTATGTCCTTTGAGCCCATATTTCTTCCATGTTTGCTCAAGTAAAACACAAGCTCCTTCAGTGAGCTCATTTCTCCTGCACTTTTATAATCATGCTATTCTGCCCTTCCTCTGCCATGCCCCAACCTCCCTCCATTCCCACCCCTGTACCTCTCTTCTTTGCAAATCTAAGCTCCATGGTACACAAATTATTATCCTAGTGTCCTCCCAGATATGTGTTGTGTCTGGAATGCTCTTTTCTCCCTAGAGTAGCTCATTCTGCTACTTTAGGTTAATTAGTGTTGTCACAGGAAAGCTTCCCATGACTGTCAGGCCAAGTTAGATAGGTTCTCATGTTCTATATATAGTCACACTGCACACTAGAGTTTTTCTTATTCCACTTGCCACAACTCTAAATGGCTACTTTGGTTATTTTGGGGACTTCATCAATGCTTTCCCTGGACTGTAGATCCATGAGAACAGGAACTACATGGACTTTACTGATCACTGTATCACTGTCTGGCAGGGTGGTCTCAGAAATCACAGGAGGATGGAGCAGTCTCTTTTCTTCTACTAAACAAATATTTTAGTGTTCCATTTCTCTTCTTGTATTTCAGGAAACTTGTTTTTTCCCTAAGGACTCAATTACCCAGCAAACCACTAGGGGGAAAGATATTCATTTTCTTGAGAGCCAGAAGCCAATAGACCTTTTTACTTCCCACCTCCCTGCAGAAGTGCCTCCAAACCATCACTCACCCACATCCATGGGAAAATCGCCATTCCTTTGAGACTCTCATCATCCACCTACACCACTATTCTTAACCTTTCCTGACTGTAACCTTTGGACTTCTTAGTCATTTGCTCTTAGTCATCAAACTCTTTATCACTTCACATGCATTGTCTTCTCCTGTACCCCAAATGCCGCTCTCAGTAATTTCAGGACTTCTATATTCACTTACCCAGCAGGTCCAACACCTCAGAGGAGAATGACAAAGCAGATCTGCAGAGGCCACATGAAACATCCAGCACTTCAGCTCACTCATCCTTGACCTCTCCTACTCCAACAATGGCCACCTTTCCTCCAATGCATCCAACACCACCCATGGCCACCCTGGATGTTCTAATCACCTAGAACTCTTCTGTCACTGAAACCTTAAATGTGTCTTCCTCCACTCTTCTTATAACCACCCTTGCACTTCTGGTCTGTTCACTTACAGACCATCACACTCTCTCTTCTTTGATCCCATCAAAGTATCCAATCTCTTGCACCTCTGTTGCAACAGAAATTCATTTTATTCATTTATTTTATCTATTCCATCTATAGTGTATCACTGGGCATGGGCTCTACAGACAGACACCATCAATTTGAATCTACATAACATGATTTACAGCTTTGTGACTTAAGATATTTGACGTCTCTGATTTGCTACTTCTTCATCTGAAGGTGAAGACAACAATTCTATGTGCTTCATAGAATTGTTGAGGATTAAATGAAATAATAAAAAAGAATGCAAAGAACTTAGTAGAATGATGAACAATTAATAAGTGTGAAATAAAGTGTGTTGTTACTGGTCAGAATGGTGGTGGTGGTGAGTTTCTCATCAATATCCTCTACCCCCTTTCTCCTTATACCTAATGCCATCTATGTCTGCATCCTTCCTCCTCTCACTTACAAAGGCTTTGCTCCAGCAAATATCTCCTCTTTTAGCTATATGCTGTCTACATGATTCTGAGCATACAGCATGGTCCAACATTCCCCAAATTAAAAACAAAACAAAACAAAATGAGAAACTTTCCTCAAGTCTACATCTCCTTTATCTTTTAAAAAAATTTCTTAACCAAAATTCTTGACTCTATTTTGTCTTAATTATTCTATTGAAATTGCTTTTACTGAAATTATCACCCTCTTTCCAGCATTCTAGAAAGGGCAGTCTTTCCTTGGCCATTAGTTAGATCTAGGGGCCACTATGTCCCAGGGTAAAAGAGACCACTCTCCTTACACCCGTAACAGAGACAATCTGCTCCAAAGTAGTGGCAATTTTCTCAATGGAGAACCCTACAAACAGTTGATATCTTTTAAAGAAGACAATATCTTTTCCTCTCTCTCTCACTACACACCCACACGCCCCTTTGCCCAGTCCTTGAATCACTGTAGTACAACAGCATCAGGCCACTTTTTAAAATAACTTCTTCCTACTGCCAGGGCATCTCTTGATATTTACTTTGACTCAGTTGAGTGTTTGTGTGTGTGTGTGTGTGTGTGTGTGTGTGTGTGTGTGTGTAGGTGGGAAGGAGGACAAGGACAGAATCCCAGCCTACTGTAGTGGGGCTGCTTTCAGTCAACCATAAAGATGGCATAACTACCCCCCCCCCTTATTGAAATCTTACTCAGCCCCCTTGAAATCTTTCCCAGACACCCTGGCCTGTACTACCTTGCTTTAAAATCACAGGATGGGAGGGAGGCACCCAGGTCAGAGGCTGATTGTGGTCACGGTTTTTATTTTGTGCCCAGACAGTGAGCCCTTTGAGAAGGAGTCATGCCCTCTGCTTTTCACCCTTTCAGCCCTAGCACTCCACACTAAACACAGCAGGGATTTAATTAAAATTTGCTGATAGATTAATTGCATCCGTTACCTAGTCCTGTTGTAAGGGTTGAAGCCTGTCTCTCTGAGGCCTTACCCTCCAGCTTTAGAAGTCATCCTAGCTAGATAGCGAGAGAGGAAGCTGAAGCCTCAGCCCCAGAAACACCTGCAAATCTCCCCATTGTCATGGTCAAAGATAGAGGGGACCGAGGCTTGCCCATTCTGTCCCCCAGATGCATGGTCTCGGGCCTTCACACTGCTCCTGGCTCGCCCATCTTGTGGCCCCTTTTTCTCCCAGCCTCAGGTACTAATACCCTCCCTGACCGTCTGCAGACACTGTGGCTTCTATATTCAGTCAACCTCCTCTCTTCCTTTTCTTGCCTGAGCCTTCCTAGATGGTAAGAGCTAGGGGCAGGAGCTTCCCTCACATGGCACCAAGACCCTGGATTGGGGATCAGGAGACCCAAGACCTGGCCCTGGGTCTGATACCAGGTTCAGAAACTTGTTCCTGCTCCCCACCCTTATACTCCTTTCCAGTGAATAGCATCTGGATCTGCACTTAGGCTGTGGGAATGGGAAAGGACCTAAACTCCAGCTCCATGTTGCCTGAGATTTTTACAAATCATTCAGATCCCTGGCCCTGCTCCTGGAGATTTAGGTCCAGTGGCCAGGGGAGGAGTCTGGGATTTGTGCAGATACTAACAGATGGTCTCATCAGGAAGGTTTGAGATCACTGGTTTGGATGACTCTGCAGTCATGCCCAGCTCCGACAGGGTCCTGCTCAGGTGTCCCCAAACGAGGCTTCCTGCACTGGTCAGTGTCACACCCTCAGGATTCTTTTATGTTTATATGTCCCATGGAACTGGTAGCTTCAAGTCTTTCTTCAAGTTATCCTGCATGAAAAAATGCTCTTTCCCTTGTTATCTGTAAAATCACTGCTTAGAGGTGCTATTTCCCCTTCATATATGTTAATACAAACATATAATTCAAATTTAAAATGTTCATTCCTATGCCAACAAAACTGATTTCAAGCATCATCTCACCAGGATATGTATTTGAAACAAGAGTTTAAAATATCGGTTAATGTTCTAAGAACAGTTAATTTAGTTGGCGTCCCCTTTTCACCCTGCAATCAGGATACTGCAGCCCATAACCTGGGCTGGGTAGGGGGTTGGGCAGCGGGGTGGGGGGCGAGGTCTGGGCAATTTCCAGAAGCTTTGTGCTCTGCGCTCAGGGCCCTTATCTCTGAATTAAATTGCTCAGCACGAATGAGGCTGACACAGAAAAGCTCTGTTTAATCACAATCCCTAGTGGAGTTCCTGGTGCTGTTACTCTGGGAAAAGTGCAATGCACACTGACCGTGGCATTACAGAGCAGAGCTCCTGGTATCACCGAATCCCTGTGTCCTTCCCGCGTGCACACACATGCACACGCGCACACACACACAGAGGCCTGTTTGTAAAAGAAATCCCAGTTAAGGTAAGCATGATACCTTAAAAGCCAAGCCTTATCTCTGCTCCCCATCGGGCTCCCTTGAAAGAGCCTGCTGTCTGGCTAGTAGTTGTCTAGGAATCTGTTTTCTTTGTGGCAGCTGCTGAACCTAATGAATCAAGCCAATAAACCATTTTGACAGCATCTGCTTCTTTTATTCCTCCCCCGCTCCAATCCCAGCCCCAATCTAAAAGCCTCAGACACCATCCCCTCCAGCCCCCGCCCAGGAAGGCAGTTTCTGCAACTTGTTAATGGTGCCATTCTTCAACAAATGAAGGCCTTGGCAGGGGCCCAGAGGCCAGGGATCAGTTCTGCTTTCCAATCTACACATTGACCAAGGTCTTTACAAAACCTGGGCACCCTCTCCTAATAAGGTACAGGGTGCCTGGCAGGACTGGCTGCCCCAGATATGTTCCCCCATTGTTTGTCATCACCTCTGATATTCAACCATTTGTCTCTTGAGCCATGTTTTAGTCTTTGGTGTTTTCTATCCAAAACTTAATCCCCAGAGAGATGTAGTCATGCCTCAACCTAACACGGCACAGGGTGAGTCAGTACCCAGCTAAATCACAGGGATGGAAGGGACTGTGTTACCTGGAGGGCAGGTAGAGCTTGGGAAGGGAACGAGATGAGGAGTTACGGTGGCCAGCCTGGGTTAGGCAAGCACAACTTAGCAGTGACACCACAAATAGGTTGTCCGTGTGAGGACGGCCTGAGGTCTATGGAGAGGAAGGAGCTGTTAACTTCATGGCCTTCTGTGTCTATTTTTTAAATGTCATTGTTACTCAGGTGAATTCTGCAATTTCTAAGACAGTCTTTCTACAAGATACTAATACAATTAATAAATGGTATTCATATTCTATGGAGGAACTTATAGACTGGTATTGCAAAAGACAGGCATACCAAAAAAAATGGAAGAAAGGAAGGAAGGATGACATGAAAGGAGGAAGGGAAGAAGAGAAGAAGGGAGGGAGGAACAAAAAAAAAGAAAAACACATCTCGACTCAAGGTTCCAACTCAGTTATGCCACGATCAAGGCAGAGATGGCCCAGGAATTTAGAGGAGGAAACCATTGCTTCTGTCCACAAGGGATGAGATGAAAGGAAGATTTCAGGGAAGACTGATAGATTTGTCTGTCTATCTAGATTCTTCAATTAATTTTCTAATTTTCTATCATCTATCTATGTCTATCTATCTCTCTATCTTTTTAAGTAACTCTGACTATGCCCTTTTCTCACTCTCTGAAGTACCTTCCCACTAAAGTCCTGCCTTTAGTAATATTAAATTAATTAAGCAAGAAGGCCATTAGATTGAACTGGTTCTAACACCTTAGCAGCCTACGTAAGCAAACCAAAACCTAAGCCTGTAAATCCCTCAAGGTTAAGAAATCAAAATCTAAGGACAACCAGTTACAAATGACCACCTAAGCATTTCCCAAATAATGCAACCACTTAAGTGATAACCCATCAAATAATGTCCTGGTTTTGCTTTTGCCTCTTTTCTGTAAAAGTCTCTGTTCTGGCTTTTGTCAGTGGAGCGCTCCTAATAATTTCTGGCTTGCCGCTGCCCAATTTGAGTCAATTTTTGCTCAAATAAACTCTTAAAAATTTTAATACTTCTCAGTTTATCTTTTAACATTATACAAGGCCTCTTTCTCCGTCTAGACCTGGCTTCTGGTCCTTACTCCATCCTAATTTTCAGTGTTTCTCTTGCCTGGCACTACAACCAACGTACCCACTGTCTTTGGCCATTTTACACTCCCGGAGAGACACACCTGCAGTCACTCTGCTCCCATCACTAAGATTCGTTTTATAACCACTTCTCATTTATGATTTGCCAAAAATCCTCCCCAGCTTATTTACAAACCAGCTCAGTGGCCAACTTCACCTTGAACACCTCCCCAAGATCCCCAGCTAATAGAATTCTGCTGTTGCACTTAAACTTTATTTAAAAATATTTTTGTGGTATATGTTTTCCCTCCCAGACTAAGGCCTTTTGACAGAAGGAGTTGTGATTTTCCTGCTGTTCTCTATCTTGTAGCCCGCACAGAGCACAATGTCTAGCAGAATACCTTGTATATAATGGACACTTCATATGGGTTTGCTGTTTTAAATAGGAAATCTTCCCAGAAAATTAGGCAGTCTTACGTTTCTATGACAGTGATAAAGAAATACTCTTTAAGGGGATTCTCATTTAATGTGGAGGCCCCATCTTCAGTTGAGTTCTGGGATCCTGGGAGTGGAGGGCACTGCTCATGGTAAGAAACTCCTTGAAGAGTCTGTGAGTGACAGCTGCTGGCCAGGGGGCTAGATGTCTAGGCTGTAAGGAAGTAGTGCCCTTTCCACATGCAGGTCTACCAAATGCTGGTTGGGCAGGTTATCAGGCCCAGGGTAAGCAAGATAAGGGAAAAAAGGGAAGGAGTATTACCTATCCTTGACTTTGAGGTAGGCCTTGTCTGGTATCAACCCTACCAGGGCCCTGTTCTCAAGGCATCGTTGGGACTCCTGCCACATCCCAGCAAGCACAATGCCAGGTGCATAGTGGGCAGCCAAATAACATAAATTAAACATATGAGTGGGCTTGATGTGTGAAGTAAACCCAGAGCTCAGGGCTGTTCCCTTTATCTGTGCCTGGACTGTCAGTAATATTTCCACAAGAGAAGCTGGCTATGGCCGTTATCAAGTTAGTAAAACCACAGAGATCCTGACTTGTGTTCACTAACATGGGCTTCCAGCAGCATTTACCCTCAGAAACATAATATTCCAATGCAGAAGATGGCAATTCAAACAATAATGCCCACAAATAAAGGCCTTTTATCTGTCTTGTACTCACCTAGGCATTCATAGGAGAGGTGCTGAAGCATGGCATGTCACTGATTCTGAAATAGCAGTACATTTGTGCCCTGACTGAGCAGTGTCCAATGTTGGCTGTCGTCATTATATTTGTCATAAGATAGTTAGGCCAAGATCATGTTCCTGGAACCTGAGAAGTCAGTAGGCTTGGAGTAGGAGCAGAACTTGAGCTCGAAGGGGGAGCACGAGGCCCAGAGGGAAGTACGGTTGATAGTAAACTGGAAGGTAAAGAGCAACGTGCCATTTGGGAAGTTTCTAAATGTACAAGTGGAATGAACAAAGGCTTCAAGAGAGTGGGTCTGTCAGCCCTTAGGGAGGAAGCAGAAAAGGAGAGGTAAGATCAGGTTGAGGGGTACGTTTGTGCAGGGTTCACATCCCAGTGCTATAATGTAACTGAGAAAGAAAGTGAGATTTCAGAGGAATCAGCTTCACTGCCACCATGGTTAGACTTCACCATGTGGTGGCCCCTCCTGAAGGGAGCTGCAGAGTGGCAGGGCTGGGCGTGCGGGCAGCGCTGCTGAGGTTGCCTATAGCATTTTGCGGACCATGGGTGCACTAGGCAATGAGCTCAGGAGCAGAGGGAGTGAACCCAGTTGACTGGTATCTCCAGCTTCAGAGATGAGCAAGTGTTTTTGTCAGTTTGAATTCAGAAAGGCTTCAGTCCAGCTGCTTATTTTGAACCAAGAACTAAAAGGACATGTGCGTTTGCTTGGATTACTACAACAAAATACAAGAAGCTATGTGATTTAAACAACAGCAATGTATTTTCTCACAGTTCTGGAGTCTACAAGTCCAAGACAAAGGTGTGGGCAGGTTCAGTTTCTTCCAAGACCATCCTCCTTGGCTTGCACATGCCCTCACCCGGTCTTCCTCTGTGTAAGTGTGCCTCTGGTGTCTCTCTGTGTGTCCTAATCTCTTCTCCTTATAAGGATGTAAGTCATATTGGATTAAGGCCCAAGCGAATGGCCTCATCTTAACTTAGGCACCTCTCTACAGGCCTTGTCTCCAAATACAGTCACATTCTGAGGTACAGGGTGTTAGGGTTTCAGCACATGAATTTTAGGAGGAAACAATTCAGTCCATAAGAGTAAGGAGAACTGGGCGACATTAGGTGGGCAATTATTTTCTCTTAGACACGTCCTCATTGTCCTGCTTCCCTGAAAGGAACACCTTCTGTGGACTGTAGAGAGATACTGCTTTTGTCTTCTGATGTGCCCACCTAAGACCCTGATCCCGTCTCGTGATTTTGGGAAAGTTCCAAACAGTCTCCCTGACTTGCAGCAGAAAAAAACAGTGCAATATAAATATTGTGCATATTCAGCATGACATGTAAATATTTTATGGAATCTAAAGTAAATAATGTATATATTTGAAATGTCAGTGTAAATATTTTATAGGCTGCAGTATGACTGGCAAGTGTAGAATCTGGTATAATGGGAGCTCTGCATAGGACCAGTGGCAGGCAAGGCCAAAGTCAAAAGAAATCAGAATAGGACCACCTGTTGTTTATATGTCAGAAAGCATCTCTCTTTCTCCCTCTTCCTTGCCACTGCTTTGAACACACAACCCATTCTCAGGTGAGTTATCCACAGCAGCTCAGGACCAGCTCCTCTCACCTGTGAACCTTTCAGAACGAGAAAAGGACTAGGTCAAGAGCAGCATGTCAAACCCTAAATGACCAGCTAAAGTCATATTTATTCATTTGATTATTGTTGTCTCACGTACAGAATGTGAGTTCCAAGAAGATTGACTTTGTCTTACCACTATATCCCCCGGGGCCTAAAAGCACTACACACACTAGGCAGGGAATGAGTATTTCTTAAATGAAAAAGTGATGAGATTTGATGCCAAATTGAATACTGGTTCTAGAACACAAGTTTCCAAAAACTGTAACTTCAGCCCCACTCTGAGTCAACACTAAATTTGTAAGTCATGCAAATCTTGAGTGTATGTTTATTCACGCTGATTTATAGAAACTAGATGAAGTTAGGACTATAAGGGGGTGTTGTTGCTGTTCACTTGGAATTAGAAGGTATTTTGGATCTTGGGCCCAAGGTGGGTGCCACTGTAGTGGAGAGCAGTCTAGGGGCCTTCAAAGTAAAGAGAGGCATGCTGTAGATGGGTATGGAGGAAGAGAAAAGCCAGAAAAGATGTGGGGGGTGGGGGAGGGTTGAGAACTGAGAAGGTACTAGAGGGTCTTCACTACTTTCTGAAGTTAGTCCAGGAAGTGACCCTTTACAAGCCTAACCATGAGTAAGTCTTTCAAAATTCAATATAACTAAGAATTGTTACACACTAATTATCCAAAGTTCTTACTTCATTCAGAATGCAACCAGTAACAGTATTCATAGCAAACACTTACATATTATTTACCATGTCCTGGGCACTGCTTGCATTTCTTCACATGTATGAATTCATTTCATCCTTAGAACAATCCCATGAGTAGCAGAAAGTAGAAGTGAGATAAAAATTCATATTATGAGTTAATTATCTAGAAATTTTAATTAACCAATGCTCTTCTTGCCCATGAGTATCAAATGCTGGTGTCAGTACATAAAACAAGCTCCTCCTCTGGATGCTGCCTCATTGTGTGTGTGTGTTCCTTATTTTCAGGTCTAGGACACAAGGAAGGTAGAGTATCTGCCAGGTAAAAAGAATCTTCTTGGATCATGTCTGACCTCTCACAAAATCACAGAGCCTGGGGAATGTAAAGGCCTCAGCGAGCCCAGGTGCAACATGTTTATCTGACAAATACGAGGAGAGAGTGATCCCAGGGAACCTCCAGCACTTGGCTGCCCCTCAGATCATTGCATCTGAAACCAGGTGAGGTCCTGCACTGCACACAGCAGCAGATCTATTGTCAGTCTTTGGAACATAGTGCATATCAACTGGCTGTGTTAATTGCCAGCTAATTGCCAGGAGAGGTGTGGGGTAGGGAAGGGACAAGAGATGAGACAAAGAATATAGACAAAACCTATTTTTCCTGAAATTACTATTGGAACAGCACAAGGCAATTGAGCAACCAGTCCCAGGTGTTTTAAACATCTTATTCTTTTCCCAATTTAGAACCAAAGCCCTAAATTCTCTGCACCAGAGCATCAACAGAAACCTGTGCTACTTTATATTGTGTCCAACATAAATACCCTTCTACCCGCATCCTGCCCAGCTATGTCTAAGATGGTTCTGAAGTGCGTTCAAACCTCAGTGTGCCTATCACACAAATCACACTGCTGTCAGGGGTGTGCCTGCCTCCGTGCCAACTTCTCCATGACTCCAGTGGGCTATAGAGGAGGCCGCAAATGAGCTGGACAGCTCACGGGATGGGAGGCAAGCACATGGTGGAAAGTGTTTAGTTCTTGATGCCAGAAAAGGAGATGGGACTCCCAGAGGCCTGAGACTGTGTGTTGGGCCTTTCTCCAAGGGCAGCTGGTAGGGATAGGACACCCTACACCTTCTCCTCTTGGCTTGTGACAAGGTCCTTAAGCTCTGCCACTGAATAGAGGCAAATGGAACACATGTTCTCCTCTTTCCACATTTATAACAATAGACTGTTTGAAAATGGAAATCATTCAGTCTTGAGAGTTCCACCGCAGGTGGGCCCAGGCACTTACCTTCTCACCCATGTAGAATGAACGTTCTACATCATTGGCAGCTGACCCCAGGGTCTGTAGCTGGAGTGGAGCTGGATGCTGTTAATATCCTGAGCCCCAAGAAACCATGCACTTCATTTCACTGAGCTGCATATGTAAGTCAGCACATTTTAGTGACACTTTCTATACCGTGGAATTGCACACAAGATGTTTTGTTCCTTTCTCTTTTCTTTTTCTCTTGTCTTATTTCTTGCTTTGTATTATTTTGGTTGGCTTTGTTTTGTTTGTGTCACCTTGTTAGGCAGAAAGTCCAGGGAACAAGAAGATTCCCTTTTGTTTAGGTAATAAACATTAAACAAGTGACTACTGTTTGCTAGGGTTATGTTGCCTCTATGGATTGAAGGATGAACAAAAAAATCCATTCAACAGTTACTTCGTGATAAATGCTAGAGAAAATACATGTATAAGGAGCAAGGGAAAGAGGTCCCTAATTCAGACAGAGGGTGTAGCAAAGGCACCTGGAGAAGGTGACATGAAGGTTACAGTGGACTGAGTTTGTATTTTTAAAAAATTTTTTAAATGTAATCTTTATTGTATTTTTCCCATTACCATTTAACCCCCTCATCCTCTCCTTCCCCCTGCAATCACCACACTGTTGTCCATGTCCATGAGTCCTATCTACTAGGCTGTAAAAAAGAAGAAAATTTACCCTTTGCGACAGTATGGATGGATCTGGACCACGTTATGCGAAGTGAAATAAGCCAGTCAGAGAAGGACAAATACCATATGATTTCAGTCATCTGTGGAATCTAATGAGCAAACTGAACTGACAAGCAAAACAGAGATAGGCTCATAGATGGGGAGTAGTTGACAGCTAGTGGGGGGCTGGTTAGGAGGTGGAGGGATTGTGCATATGTATTTTTAATGTACCACTTCTTGTAACCAATTCGGAAAAACCCAGATTCAGAGTTAAACAGGCCTGGGTTCAAATGACAACTCTGCCTCTTACTATCTGTAGTAGTCAGGGTAAGCTAACTGCGGTAATGAGTAGTCCCCACATACCAAAGGCTTAATGTTCTCGCTTACAACGCATGTTTCTTATATGGCTCCCTGTATTCTAGGGCCTCATTCTCCTCAGCAGTCAGTTGCAGTGGGAAAGAGAGAGATGATGGAGAAAACGCACTTGCTGTTAAGCTGCCTCAGATCAGAAGTGACTCACATCACTTCTGCTAACTCTCCATTGGAGAGAACAAGCCTGCCTAGAAACAAGAAGAGAGGGAAATGTGGTCCAGGTGTGGTCCCAGAAAGATGTGTATGAGTGTCAGCAATCCCTGTGTCACTCGCAATGTCACACCAGTCAAGTCACCAAAGCACAGTGAGTCCTGGACGGTGTGGCTGAGACTACAGTTTCCTTCCTCTGGGTAGAGCAAGGACTTGTATCTTGGGCACCCACCCTCTTGTTTGTTACCTGGAAGTACATCAGTCATCAGCTGTCACAGTCACAACAGTCATGGGATCGACAAGCAGGTCGCCAGTCCCTGTGCTGGTCTGGGAATACAGCTGTGGTCCCTGTGCTCACAGAGACTGACACACATTGCATCCTCAGAACAGACTGTTGTGTACTGCGCGGTTTTCATAGTGTTCTAATTTGGAGAAATCCTTTAGAGTAAATTTTATATATATTAAGAGGGTGTTGAGTATTTACCCCTCTCTTTAAACAGATTAATTCGTGATTGCCTCCAACCTTTAGATCTCAAGTTTTCTTGGAGGACTGACTTGTTATTCTTTTTTCATGCCTGGAGATAACAAAAGACAGGGTCGTGCGGAATGACCTTGCTCTGCAGTTTTGTTTCCGGAGTGTAAGGTCATTCAATATAAAATACTCCAGATACGTTTCCTGGTACAACATGCCTTGAAAATTATATGCTTTCAACTGAACACATAATTGGATATGAGAAACTAATGTTCATGCTGTTTTATAACATGTTTCTTGTAGCCTGTGGCCTTTCACCCACCCCTCCCCTTCTTGAGTGCACAACTGTTTCAGGAAAGAGATTAACCCTCCAAAGGATCCGAGTGTAATCTCTGAGCAGCTATGGATTTGTCAGGAACACCCTGTCTCCGCAGCAGGCTGGATACTGTTACCCTGCAACATGCTGCTCACTGATTCCCAGTTGGCAGTGTTTTTACAGACAGTGGGGATAAAAAAAAGGAGAGATGAAATTTGCGAATGTCCTCCAGTCCTTGTGGTAATCTGACAATGTTAATCTTTGGTGCTAATGGTGTGGAAGCTACAGACTGCCCCTTTGCAAATTGAAAATGAGGACAATTAAAAGAAATCAAAGAGCAAATATCAAACGAGCAATACCTCTTCCATCATCTAGGCTGTTGTCTACGTAATCCTCCGTACTTCTGTCTGAGAGATCGCTAGAGATTCTGGGGGCCTTTTAGGAGATTATCTGTATCAGTTAAGGCTTTGAAGTAGGGGCTGCTGGCATCTCATTACTGACAGAGATCAAAAACCGAAGCGGGAGTGCAGTCCCTGGCCTGCAGGGCCTCATTCACACATCAGAGAAGCACTAAATTATCAAAGTCCACACAATCTTTATGTCTTACCTGCTTGACCACAAGTAGCCCTTCCCGCCTCCTGCTGCCTTTCTCTCCCTTGTTCTTGCTTTTCCTTCACGTGCCCTAATTCCCTCTGCTTTTCCTCAATTGAGGATGTCTAGAAGCTTGTAGTGGCAGTTCTCTTCTAGGTTAAGAACATGTTTTCAACACCTGAAAATGAGAAAAACAAAAAAGACCTCTATGGGGTTGAGTAATTTAAGTGGAAAATGTTCTTTTGATGGAAAAAGGTTTTAGCAACAGGTTTTTGGTGCCATGGTAGGTTTAATCATGAAGTGGGATTGTTTGCCTTATGGTACACACCTAGCACTGCACAGACCCAAAGAGTAGATAAAATTGACTTTGTGGCGTCTGTGAACCTAGACTGTGAGTTAGCACAGTCTTCTACCCACTGATGCCGTGTCGTGGTGGGACGTTACCTGGGAAGGTAGGAAAAGATAGGTAGGAGCTCTAAGCATCTGTTCAGATTACTGCTTAGCTTTTCCAGAAAACGTTTACCTCTGGGGTCAGCTTATCATGGAAAGATGCTGCAGGCCATTGTGAGAAGTCTTTTCCTTCCCTTGGCTTTTCTCTTGTTCTCCCTGCTTACGCCTGCTTTTCTTTTCCAAAACATCAATATTATTGCTCTTGTACTAGGGTTATACTCACTCAATAAAAAGGCCAACCCTGAGTCAATCCTTTCACCTTCTCAAATCCCATACTTCCACTGTGGGATAAGCCTTACCTCTCAGCTCTTGGGTGCTGCTGGAGAAAGTGACATATGTATTTTCACGGGCTCCAATATCACCTGGGTCTTGCAACCCTTCTATGTCTCTCCAGTCAGCTCCCTGCGATTCTCCACTTACAAAAACTTACCTCTCTCCTTGAGTCCCCCTCACCACTCTCCCAACACTCTTGGCTCATTAACTTGTCTTCTTGTCAAGTGAAGACAAAAGCCATTGTGTAGGAACTCCCCCAAACTCTAATTCACTCCATCTCTTCCACCTGTGACTCTCCCCCTCCTGTTCCCTCTCCCTAGTGCCAAGATACAGAGGTCCTTCCTTTTGACTATGGCCAACCCCATTCTTCCTGCCCAAGACTTCACTCCTTTGGAGCCTCGAATAACTCATCTTTTTCCCTCCCTCTATTTTCAGCATCTCCCATTCAAATGGCTTTCTCACTGGCATGTATACACGTTCAAATATCTCCCACCTGAAAAGCAAACAAACTCATTCTTTGACTCCCTGTTTTCCTTTAGCTACTGCTTTTTGACTGATCTTCTTCTCAGTCAAGATGCTTAAAGAGTTAGCTGAGCCGAGTGTCTCTACTTCCCCATCTTTCATTTGCTCCTCGTCCCATCACAGTTTTGTTTCTGCTGTTACCATTCCATTGAAACTCTTTCCCCAGGGATGGTAATGACAGTCTGGCCATCACATCCAATGGCCACTGCAGTTTTTACCTGACCATCTCCTCATTGACCTTCAACACAACCAACAGTCCATTCTTCCCTTGGCTTTCTTGGATGTCAAGCTGTCTTCACTTTAAAATAATCTCTCTGGGTGTCCCCCAGAGAAGTGTGTACAGCACAGTAGGTGCTTAATAAATGTTTGAACAAAGAAACTGCCTTCATTTCCCCTTGATACCTCTTTCCCATTCTTTTCTTTTTTTTGTTTTATTCTCCTGTGCCTGGGTCAGTCAGATCCTGCTGTCTGCTGTGGGGGGAGGTGTTATTGATTCTTACCCTGCCTTGAATGATGAAACCGGAGGGCCCGAATAGCTACAGAAAGTCTACACAAGGGAAACAGAGCCCTGGCGCGGGGGCTCATCTACAATCACAGAACCATCTGGAGAGAAAGGGAGCCATGGAGAGCAAGTGCATGAACTGGCTCATCATCTCTCAGGACGTGAGGAGGCATTTTGTCAACATGTTATAAACTCCTCAAAACTAGAGGCAATATATATTCTTTTTTCTTTGAAGTTCCTAAAAATACTATTTTTGAATGATTTTTGATGGCTAAAAACCCTTCAACATGTGACTCTAGCTGGCAATTATAACATACAACCTTAAGCCTAGTTGTTGGAAAAGTCCACTCTTTTTTATTATTAACAGAACCCGGACACTTGTGGTAAAATGGAAGCAGGCATGAAGTGTGTACAACCCTACCTCTGTTCTGTGTCTTCATTCTGGCATATCGGGAGCACTGTAATTGCCCGGGGTAAACTACAAATATATTCCAATTATTAAGGGCTTACTTTGTGCCAACAACCATGCTATGCGCTTTACATATATCAGATTAATCTTCACACCTACAAGGTGAACATCATTATACAAATGACAAACTGAGCGTAGGGAGGCATCTTACCCCCGGCCATGTAGGTAGCAAGTCAGGGAGCTGGGATCTGAGCCAGCTCTGTTGGCCCTACAATCATTCCCTAGCCCCATAAGGCCTCCAACTGCTACTCTCATCGAGGTCAGCAGTGACCATCATGTTGATGAAGCCACCAGGTACAATATCTAGGTCCAGTAATATTTAACCAGAGGTGCCGATCCAATTATACTAAACTAGCACAGGTGTTACCTCCTGTATCCACCTGTTCCTCTCTGTGGAGGATGCTGGAGAGCAACTGAAAGAATAAAAGAAGGAGAAAGAGAAGAAGGTTTCATTGTAGATCCTCATTCGGTTGATCAACAAACCCATTTATTGAGCAAGGCATTTTACTAAGTACTTGGAAGATTCAAAAATGAATAAAATCCTATTCCTACCCTCAGGGAGCTTACGCTTTGGAAGAGGAGGTGGGCAAGTGTCCAGAATCCCCAAATTGTGAGGAAGGATGTGATATGTGCCAAACAGAAGTTCAAATGGCTCTGCAGGTGAGGAGAGAGAATAAAATTAGGGAGCTGGGGAGTCAGGGTTACGTCATCAAGAATGCACACTGCCAGGAGCAGAGAACGTTCGCTCTGGTGGAGCGGCAGGGGTGGGGTGGGGGGTGTCAGGAGGGAGGAGATTCGGAGCCACGGAGGTGCAAAACCCTAGAAGGAGAGATAGAAAGTGGGGCAGCGAAAAAAATAGTATGAAGCTAAATTATATTTCACAATATTTCAACAATATTTATTTTCCCTCTCTTCCTCTCAGTGCCTGGAAAAGGAGAGGTGTGAAGGAAAGCAGGGGAGAAAGAGAACACGAACACAAAGATCTGATTCAGAGTAAATCTTTGCCCCCAGAAGTCATCTGGCTTAGATGCAAGATGCCACAGCTCCTCCAGGGTTTGACTGCTACAGAGCAGGGCTCTCCGGAATGTGTCACCAGCAGGAAATGGAGCCTGGTTTAAGTAGTTCTAAAGCCAGATTTCAGCCGAGATTGCCCCGAGGGTGCCTATAGAAACAGGAGCAAAAGGAGATAATATGAAAAATGGCCTGGCATTTTGTTTCCCTGCTCCCTTCTCCTATCACCGAGCTCAACAGACCGGCTTTTCTATCCCCTTGTATGCACTTTCATAGGGTCCAGCAGGGGAGGGTGGGCTTATGAAATTGTGATTGGATCTGAAGTGTATGCAGTTTCTATTGTGAGGTTGTTGGGCCCATGAGGGGGACAAAGAGGACAGTAATGGGCGTCCGGAGTATTTGTTGAAGCGTGAAGGGGGCCAAAAATATCCACACTGATTGCACCCCTGTCGGATTTGTGCCACTTCCTTATGTCAGCGAGTCACTTCTGCTTACTGAACCATGAACTCAGACAAAGTGAGTGCCCCACGACTCCAGGCAGCTGCATTCTGGTTGCCTGAAGGGATGTTTGGGGACTGGCCCCCAACGTGTGGGCACCAACAGCAGTGGGGAGGAACACATCTGCCACATTTGGTTAGATGCATGGGTTCTAGGATTAACGGGACAATAGTTAAGTGAGAGAAAACTGTTGTCCCTCACCAGCAGTATTTGAAACTGGAGGAGTCTTACTGAGGGAGGGCTCATTTTGGTCCCCACTCTGGAGGGCTTCACGGGCCCTGCGGGTAATGAACCCACTCTCAAACTGTCCTCTTGCTCTCTGGCTCTTTCTCAGAAGAGAGCTGCCTATTGTGCTGCTGTTGTCTGTTTGTTTTTCAGATACTCATCATTCTGGGAGGCTCCTGCTGCTGCACTTGCTCATTTCTGCCCAGACCTTTTCTCTAGGGGAAGAGGGACTTTTGTCAAACTGTGAACTACCTTATAAACAAGGCAGGGCTAAGCGTACAGAATCAGATTCTCAAAGCCTCTGCTCAGATTGTGGTGACACTAAAGTGGAGGGCATTTGGGCCGAAGTCCAGTCTCCTGTGGAGTTTCTGGTCTGATCCCAGGCCTTCCTGTTTCCCTGAGTTGCCTTTTGGGCTCAGCTCTGGTCATACCTTCCAGACTGAGGCCTGGCCACACCCTTACTCAGCACACATGGCTCCTCTGCGTCTCCCTGTGAAGTTCAAATCAATACCTTAGCCGGGGAGGTTGGCATCAAGGACTTCATGAGTCATCGAGGCAAAAACAGGTCATTGGATAGGAGACAAAGGGAACGTGAATATTCAATTCCTGTCGGGAAAAAGTGCAGCCATTGTTAACATAATGAGAATGGTTTGTGTGACATTGATGTCACACAGGGCAGGGTGAATCCTTCTCCAGGCAAAACAGGTTCTTCCTCAGAGAGGAATCAGGAAGTTTCTGCTTGGTGAGGTGCTCAGTAAATACTGTGCACCTCACCAAGGTATTGGGATACTGCTATATTCCAAACCATAAATACCTCAAGCAACCAAATTAGATGTTGGAGGTAGAAAAGGTGCTTCCACCAAATGGCCAACTCTTAGATCCTATTCCTTCCTCCTTTCATTCACTCTTCAATAATGTTCAATTTAGTTCAAACACAAGGTATTATCAAATATGTGCACAATTGGCTCCTGGTGTCACAGCCAAGGGTGCACACTGTTCTCTGAGACACATAAATGGAAAACTGTAAAGAACCCATGAGGAACTCAGGTCTTGCCTCCATAGAGAGGCCAACAGATTTAACTCCAGAGAATAACTCTGTAGTTCGTCAAAATTAGCAGACCTCATCCTTTGCTACAAACACATACAGAACTTGATCTCTCTCTGGCTTTTGTCATCGTATGAGAGGACAGCACAACAGTTGCTGTCTACTGCCAAGGTCCCCGAGCACCTACTGAAGAGGAACAACACTCTGAGCACCATGCCCTTTTTCAGGTGCCTTTAGACATCTGAAATGGTGGAACTATTCAGATGGTAGAACATTTCTACCATGTTCTACCATTCTAAAATGGTGGAACATTTCAGAGGGTAGTTTCTCTGCCCTCACCCGGACAGCCATTAACCAAATAGATGCTGATATTGTCCCCACCCCCAATGTTAGTGGCCCACACAGGGTGCCCTGATGTAAAAACTAACGTGATCAGAATTCATAGCAGCTGAAAACTCACACGAGAGACTTTTTCTAGCTTAGACAGTGGAACTGTCTAACCTGAGGTTGCAGAGGTTATTAGGGATATTTTAATGTGAGGGGTGAAGGTGGAAGGACATTTGTGAGAAGAACTGGTCCAAGGAGCTTCAAATTCTGGTCCTCACCCCCACCTCCAGCAGAGTTGCTTTGGTAATTTATTAGCTCCTTTTTTCCCCTCAATATTTTCATAAAAAAACTCTTCTATAAACCAGACTGTGAAAACAGGGCCTACCTTATCACATTGTTATGAGAATGAAAAAAGTTAGTATCTGTAAAGCATGTTCCTGGAATACATTTGGCACTTAATGATAACCTTTTATTATTCTCATAGAACAAGAAACACATGCACTTCTACTCTTTGGCTCTCTATGTATTTTCTGAATTTTCTGGAACCTAATTTAAAATGCTGCTAATGAGGGTCTGGCCCATGAAAAAGAAGGTTTAAGGGCACTTCAATGGAAGACAGAACCTGAGGGAATGTCTGATCCATGTTTCAGCTTTTCTTCTCCTCCTTTGCTTCCTCCTTTTAATTTTAACTCTTCTTCAAACATTAACAGTATTGTTTTCAACAGCTGATTTTACTTTAGATTTACCCATGTACTTACTTTTATTTCATTATTATAATTTTTTTAATCCTTCCGGCATCTCCAACATTCTTCATTCTGTATATTTTCATCTGGCTTATCATTCACTTCACTGTATTTTCTTCAGCTGGGTCTAAGCCGTATTTTTTCACCCATTCACTGAGTTCAAAATTTTTGTTTTATATTTTTCAGTTCTATAATTTGCTTGGTTTATTTTCAAATCTTCTTTGACATCTTTCTTACTTTGCAATTCTCTTCCAAAGTTTTCAAAAATTTTTCCCTTTGAACATAGTAAGCATAGTTATTTTAGAGAATGTATCTAGTAATTCCACCATCTGGAGTCCCTCTGTGAACATGTCTTTCTTCCTGTTTTATTGTAGTTTTCATTATGCTGTCTTTTGTGTGTGTGTGTATGCCTGGATATCTCTTATTTTAGTCCTGGAAATTGTAATTAAAAAACTGTAGAAATTATAAAACATTTTCTTCCAGAGAATTTTTTTTCCTTTCTAGCACCTGAATACACTAGTATTCTTGGGTTACCTTAATCTGACTTCTAGAACTAGTATTTTTAATGCTACATGAGTTGTTTAAAACTGAGTTGTAATACATTTGAGGACCACTTTACCTTTCTCCTGGTGTTCATCTTTTCTCGGTCTCAGTCAAAGCCTGGGGGGTTTACCAGAGCCTCCCATACTTGGTGAGTCTCAGACACACATTTTTGTCCTCTCAGCCCCATGAGGCTTCTATCTTATGTTTATTTGGCTTGATGAAATTTTATCCTGGTTAGCTTTTTTTATTCCTTCAAGGAGATTTTAAAATAGTTTTTCAGATTTTCTGATTATCTTCAGAAAAGGAATTTGTTGAAATTTTCTGAGGGCACTATTATTGTCGCTGCTTCCACTGAGACATTTTTGTGAGGTTCTGTAAGTGGTATGAAAGATCTGTATACAAGACCTATGTTTACTGCTAATAAACAGTATGAATTTGGGGGAGTAACCTCAACTTTCTGGATTTCATTCCTCTTATATATCAGGAAATTTAATTGGATGATCTCTAGTGCCCCTTAAGGTCCCCAAATGTTATGAGCTCTTGGTTCAGGATATCTGAGGGGAAAATACAATACATTAAGAACAGAGTTCTTTAAACTGATCAACATACCTGTATCAAACATACCCGCATTACTCTAATTCCAGGATATTTGTCAGGGACTGATTTCAATGTTCATATATCTGAGGCTGGAGCAAGCCTGAAGCCCATCTGTGTCGTCAAGGGCCACTCAGGATGTAGGACCGCACCAGCTTTTTGGAAGAAAGAATTCAGTACAAGAAATTATTGGCCATGTATTGGGAATTCTAAAGGCAAATAAGGAACTCAAAGGTATCAACTGCTTTGTGGCAGCCAGCACCCCTAGAGCTGCAGGCTTAAAGGGAAGAGGAATAAATCCCTAAAGTATAGAAGCTTGGAGGGAGGGTGTGTGGAGCTAAAACTTGGACCTCTTTGAAGGAGGCCCTGCTGATGCTGGCACCTCAGGAACTTTGAGAACAGCCCTCAGGGCCTGGAGCTCAGCCTCTGGGGAAAAGTCCCTGTCAGCTGGTTGGGTTAAGTGTTGTTGAGGGAGAATGTTAAGGCTGGTTCTAGGAGTGTTGAAAAAGCTGCCAACTGGAAGCAGCTGCTGCTACTGGAACAAACTGCTGTTTCAAGAAAGACACCAACAGGGAGACGTGTCTCTTCTCCCTCACCCAGCCGTGCAGCTTCTCTCTACTGCCCCCACTGGCAGAAACTCAAGTGGGACCTCGAGGCAAAGGAGAAAGGCAGACCCAGCATCACAAATATTTTAACAGAAAAAATTTTAATAACCAACACACCATATTCACAAGACATTTTGTTATGCTGTCCCTGAGAATTATGGAGTTTTAAGGTAAGGAACTGAGTTTGTGCTCCAGGTGTTTCTGTTGTTGTACCTGGTCTGTTATGTCTATGTAAGAAATACAGGTCCACTAATATATAGCAAAAGAAAGTGAACCTTCAGAGTAATAATTGAAAAGATAGCCACTTGAAGAAGAAAACGTTTATTTCTCTTATTCCTGTTTTCAGACTATCCATTTTACTATTTGATGATGCTCAACAACACTCATTCCACTGTACTGTAATAAACACTTAGACAACAATTCTTGCCCTTATATCCCAAAACTAGCAACATTTGAAACATCAGTGCATTGTACTGAGGCTCTGAAGGCTTTCTATGACTCATATACCCTAACATGAGCCTCTGTCTAAATACAGACAGACTCCGAGGGAGCCTTCCCTGGTGACCTGTGAGTAAGCTGGTGGCTTATAAACAAATAAGCTTCCTTCAGCTTCGGTTTGCTGCATTTCTCTGCCCCTTCCTGTCTTTGCCAGTACATGAGGGTGGGTTCAAATTGTGTATAAAGTCAAATTCCATTACAATGAACTCTGCAGTGGTGTCTGAATTATTTTTTTTATTATTGTAGAATTTGTTATATCTAGTAATGTTTGTCATTAATCAAACATTTAATTGGGTTTCAAAATCCTTATGTTACCTTGAGATCCAATTGAAGCAATGATGTTTGTTTTATAATAAATGGGTTATTTAAATATATTAGAGTGCTTAGGGCTTTTCAAAACCAGGTAAAGAGAGAAGATCCCCACGTTCTAGAAATTTATATGTAAAATAATGGTCACATGGTCTAACATCTACGCAGCTAAACATACTTACATGTTTATAATGCAGAGCAACCAAAGCAGGAGCATTATTTCAATTAAACGTAGACTTTGCCATCTGGTAGGAGCAATGGCAGTAGGAGGACTTCAAGGCATGACATGCTGTATCCCAGTGGTTGTCACCAGGCTTCTTCAGTTCCAAACAAAAGAAACCCTCCTCCATAAGCTTAAGTAGACACAGAATTTATTTAAAATAGTTAACAGTTTCATATATTCTCTGGAAGAGCAAGAGAAGCGGTCTTGCAAGCCATGTATCCAGGAATAGTGCCCAAATCCCACACTAGCTAGAACCACTCCACTGAAAAATGCAGTGGCCTCGCTGATTCAATGGCACAAAGTTTCACTGAGGCAAGATGGATAGGCTCTAGGGATCTGCTACACAACACTGTATGTATGTATGATCAACAATAATGCATTGTACACTTAACACATTGTTAAGAGGGTAGATCTCAGGGTCTCATCCAAACAAAATAAAAGTTTTTTAAATTTATAAAAGTAAAGGAAGTCCAAGGCATAGGCCCTGAAAATTGTCTTTCTGATACTGAGTTCTGGCTTCTACCACTAGAAATGCTGCCTCTACCACCTCCAGGCCCCTAAAGGTGTCTGCTTACACAGCGGGATCCGGATAGCACTTCCTTCTGTTAGAGTCTCACGTGGCTTATCTGGCTGGCCATCTAGGTCACAGCCCCTTGGCCCCAGGCCGGGGAGGCTGAGAGAACATGCTGTTGCCTGCACAGAAGTGGCCAGGAAGAACAAGTCTGGGAGGCCGTGACTCATCAGATAGGGAATTCCCGAAAATGGGAAGAGTGTTTAGAAGCACCGATTACCAAAAAAGAATGGAAAAAGCCATTTCTCAAAGTGTGCTACTTTGCCTCTGCATCGTAATATTTCAGGATGCTGATGAGAAATGTAGATTGCTGGGCCCTGCCTTCAAATCTTATGGATTAGAATCTGGGGTGGGATCAGCAACCTACAGGCCCCTCAGGTGATTGTGATGAGCACCACTGAGTGAGAATCCCCACTAGTCTGTATTTTCAAGCACACTCTGAATAATAGCATTTGATTTACTTTTAGAATTAAATAAGAAAAACTATAACTGCTAGCTCAGTCAGAGATCGAAATCTCTGTAATTCTATATAGAAAAGCCTTCTGCTGTGGACAGAGAAATAATAAATGTCTGCTATCCTCTTCACAGGAGGAACAGCAAAGAAAGAAGAAAGACAGTATTATGTGTTTAGGAGTGTGGATTGTGAGGCTAGATTGCTTGAATTTGGATACACTTTATCTCAGTATGATAATTGCAGCCCCAAACTTAGTTGCTTAAAACAGCATTATCTTGCAGTTTCTGTAGGTCAGGAATTAAGAAAAGGCTTTGCTGGTGGTGCAAGCTCTTGCAGGAGGATCCAGTCAAGCTGTTGCCTGGGGTTATGGTCTAGTGTGAGGGCGTGACAGGGAAGGACTCTCTTCCAACATCACTCACGTGGTAGGCGGCAGGAGGCCTCAGTTCCTTACTGGCTGCCAGCCAGGAGCTTCACTGGCTCAGCGAATGGGCCTTCCCCTTAGGGTTGTTCACCAGAGAGAGAGGGGGGGTCAGGGGAGAAACTTAGAAGGGAGCTGGGTTTTTTTTATAGCCTACTCTTGGATGTATAATAGGCCACTCTGCTGCAGTTGTCCACTTGTGCCACCGAACAGCCCTCTGGGGTGGTACCACACAGGGGCGTGAATACCAGGAGGCCTTTTAAGACTAGTTACCACGGCTCTCCTTCGGTGGAAAGTTCTTTCCTTTGTGTCTTTTCAATTCCTCCTTCAATCTTTATTGTAATCACATTTCATCTGTGTCAACGCATTGGAGAGGAGGGAGGGGAGGCAGGACACACCCAGGAATTTCATTGCACTCCATTCAAGTCATGTCAATAGCTCTCTGTCAAGGGGCCACATGTGTCCCTCATGAGCTGGGCACCACGAGCCCTGCAGAGACTAACAGCTGCCATGCCATCCCCTCAGAGCTGGACAAATAAGTCAGATCACGTGTAATTAAAAGACAGGGCAAAATATAGAAAATGTAAAATACAAAAGTTGTGTTTACATGACAAATGTAGTCATGTTATGTCATTTAATTTTTGATGTGTCAATTGAATGAAGAGATTAGTCTAGAGGATCTCAGGATCCTGTTCAGTTTTCAGTTTTCCATGGAGTATAAGAGAGTGGAGGAAAGTCCAGGCTGGCCTCATGAACCAGAAGCTTCCGGTGTGACGAAGACGGCCTTCTGGCCCTTAAGGAGTGATGGGAGGCCTGGGCTGGAAGGAAAAGGGTGGGGGTGGAGGAGGTGGCAGAGGCCAGCGTTGACAATCTCGTGTCTCTGTAGTCAGGAGTGACTGACCAGTGGTTTGGAAATCTCAAGCAGCTTTCCTTGTGTCGATTTCAGGATAGAGACTTGGACATTTGTCTTTTCCTTTGAAAATGCTATGTAACTGTACGTTCTTCCAGTCTATAAGGTCACGTCTAATTTTCCCTGGGGATCTTACTTTTCACATTCTTGTAAATTTCTATTGGTGTTACCGATATCCTGAAAAATCAGTCCATTCAATGTAAAACCCTAGAGTTTTGCTCCTGTCAGTGTGGGTAACAGTGGGCACTTGAGCAGCGCCCCAGCAAAACCCAAAAAGTCAAACCAACATCCACCCAGCTTGAAAGGTAGGTGTGATGGGTAAATAAAAATAATGCTGCATTTGTTTTATCCCCTTCTACTAAACTTCTATTTTTTAAAAATGGCGAATCTTTTTCTTTAAACTTCTTCTTTCTCGCTTTGCTATTTCCATGTATGCAGTTTTATAACCTATTTCTCCACCCCCCCCCCCATAGGAATGGCTTTAAAACAGGTAGCCCCCTGCAAGTGTGGTCTCCAAGGACCTTCCCTCGCTGGCGGTGAAAGCCAGTGGGCTCTAGACTCTGTTCCCTGGGGACAGAGCCGCAGCAGTGCTGGACTCTGGGGGGAATGCAGAATTGTAGCTTCCAGCCCAGACCCACTGACAGAGAATTGACATTTTTAACCAGACTCCCAGGGGCCTCGCGTCCACATTAGAGTTGAAAAGCTCGCTTCTAAGACTGTCACTGAACGTGGAGCATCACTTGTGTTTCTCAGTGGTGTGTCTGTGTCCGGGTCAGGCTGGCACGTGGACGCCCAGTATTTGCGACTTGGCGAGATCTCCCTTTTTCCCTCCCTTCCTGGCTTCCTCCCTCCCCCCTCACTTTCTGCCTCTTTCCTTCCCCCTCACCTGCACTGACTTTATCTTTTTATTTTTCTATGGAAATATTGAAACAATTGAGACTTGTTTTTCCCCATCACTTGGAGCTGGTCCCTTTCATCTCTGATTCAGCCAATTTCCTTCAAAGCTAAATATTAAACAGATCTGTCTCTTGACAGCTGACCCCAAATTGGGGACACGCGGTCCTCCCCCTGGGGTTGGAGAGCTGGGGTTGGAGAGCTGAGCCGACAAAGGTGGAGGAGAGACAGGATGGAGCCAGTTCCTATCCCCTGGGGAAGCCCAAAAGTTGTGTCTCTGCCTTCACATCAGCCAAATAGCCAATAGCCAAACAACCGATAGCTTCTGGAGAGCATTCTTGCAGAAATTCCTTTTTTGCCAGAGGGTGAAAGGGTTGCTAATGGATTTTGTCTGCCTCTCAGATGGACTTAGAGAGACACAAAGGTTTGAACTCTAACAGAAAGGTAACATTTTTAGATAGGGAGCAAACTGGAGCCAATGTTTCTGTGTAGCCATGTGACCTAGTTTTGTATATTAGTTATCTTTTTTCCCCCATCAGCTTGTCATTCTGTTCAGTGAAGTAGGAGCAGTAAAGTTCATTAGGTTAACCATTTTCTAAAAAGCAAAATTGTTTAAAAAACCATTACTTCTTTACAGAGAATTAATTAAAAAAAAAAAAAAAAGCTAGCTCTTCCCAAATGCTTCTGGATTTAGTGACCCTGCCTCTCACCGAAGAGCACAGTCCTTCGGGCCCCTGGCCCAAGAGAACCGCCGCAGGCGCTCCTTATCACCCAGTGCTCGTGCCTGAGCGCCAGGTGCTGCCGGCCTCACATCTGACATGCTGAAAGTCAATACATGAAAACATGGGAGAGCGGAGATGGGTACAGAAAACAGAGGTGACAAAACACTACCTCACCTTGCCATGTCACACTGAAATGAGGGAGCTGAGGGGGCTCTGTCATAGTACTTAGCAACAGAAACACCAGTGTCTCAAAGAGATGACAATTGTTTTAGACACAGAAAAGCCAACTAGCCTTCTAGTCATCGTGAGAGACCAAAGCTTCCGAGAGAAAAAAGTCACAGGAGTCAGAAAGGCCGTGAGCCTGAATAGAAAAACCTGGATTTAGAATAAAAAGTTGATAGGAATGCATTTGCCTCCAAAAAAAAAAAAGGAAAATTGTGGAAAACCTACGAATTTGGTTTCATAAGGTCTTGTTAAGCCCCAATGAATTCACTTTCATCCCTCTTCTTTAGTTATTCTGAATTTGAGTGTTGTGTCGTTTTTCCGAAGTGAAAAATAATGGGTTTATACTTATGAGATTTTACCCATTACGTGAACCTCTGGAAGTAAGAGGTGAAGAGGTGAGTTTATTTCCTGTTTAGCCTAACTTCAACCAAGTATAAAGCCTAGGAATTCTTAAAATGTTTGTAACATGAAGTAGGGTCTAGGGCTATACTGAGTTTTGTTGTATTTTTATTTGTTTGCTTTTTAATTTAAGCTATACCATAGAGTTTTGTGCATACCATGAAACTTAAGATCATTAATACATATTTAATAAAATAAGATTTCTAAATGGGTCGTGGAGAATGAAATTTATAATTGTGTCCTCATTTCTGAGGCAAAGCTACTGACATTCAGTAAATGCCCTGGGTGAAAATTATAACCCAGATTACAAGTAAAATTATAACTCCAGATTAAAGTAAGGTTATAACCCCAGATTACAAGTAAAGTTATAATCCCAGAGGGAAACTTCTGAAGCAGAGGGCATACTATTACTATGCTTTGGAAGGAGAGAGAGAGAGAGAAGTCAGCCTCAATCGGAGCCCCCATGTACGTCCTCTTGTTTTTCTACGTCACCTTCGGGTATCTTTCTGCAATTTACATATTCCTCCAATGGGTTTCACATCTTTCTAGAAAGGACAAGAATAAGTATTTGTTGTTTTCATAATCATTTGTTCAAAGTTAATTTTCCCATTTTTTAAACCTAAAGTTATTCTTAAATGCAGTCACCAATGGCTTTGTAACTGTTATTCAGTAAGCAAGGGCTCCTCCTAGTGAAGCTGCTAGACCAGTGCAGTCAGGCCACGCCAGGTGCATGTGTTTTGTTTGTGTGACAGGTTCCTTGTTTTTACCAAACACAGGCTGAGCATCTGTTGAGTTTTCAGAGACCAATAATGGATACACGGATTTTTGTGAAACTGCAGTAACTTCTTCAGGCCGCTAGGGGCCATTTGACTAAATGACAGTAGTCTTCCTATAGCTGTGGGTTCGCTTTCTATGGTTTCGGTTACCAGCGCTCAATTGTGGTCCAAAAATATTAAATTTACCCAACCATTGATATTGTCTGTGTCTGACATCCAACCATTGACATCGTGACTCAATGACCAAGGACCATCAGAAGTAGATGACCTTGCTTGTGACATATCATTAGCAGGTCAATAGTAGCCTAAAAGCTGTGTCACAGTGCCTATGGAATTCACCCCTTTATCTCTTCCCCTCATAGACATTTCATGCTCTCACATCATCACAAGAAAAAGAAGGGTGAATATAGTACAATAAGGTATTCTGAGAGAGACCAAATAACTTTTATTACAGTATGTCATGAATAATTATTCTATTTTATTATTAGTTATTATTGTTAATCTCTTACTGTGCCTAATTTATAAGTTAAATTCTATCCTAGGTCTGTTCTGTGTGTATAGAAAAAGGCATCGTATATGAAAATGTTCAATACTATCCAGTCTCGCGCATCCACTGGGGGTCTTGGAAGGCATCCCTTGTGGATAACGGCACACTGTTCTTCCACCCAGTTCACAGGAGAGGTCTCCTGTGTACTCTAAAGGGGGAAAAAGGGGACCCACTCTCACTCCGAAGTGGGAAATTCTTAGGGGTAGAATCAGACTCATTATTTTCAATAATTTAGTATTTCTCTAATTTGATTATTGTTCAAAATTTCTTTAAAAGGGAAAAAATGTGCACTCCCTCAAAATTGCCATTAGAACCAATTACGGTACAATAGTGATGCAAAAAACCATTCTGGTTTACTTACAGTCATTCCAAAAGTTGGATACAGTAAAAATAAGGTAGCTGATGTCCCTTTTACTATTCTTTGCTTTAGTCAGCTTCTGCTTTCCTACTCCTTACCCTAAAAAGGACATGTAGCTAATATGTTACTACTGTCCACCCCCGACTGAGTTGTCCTTTGGCTAGCACTCTTAGTCTTTGCCTAAGATGAGAAGGATTACAGTAGTTTAAGAAAAAAGTGCTATTTTTCCCTCTTTCCTTGCCTGTAGGGTTTTTTAATAGCTTTTTATTGTTGTTCAATTGTAGTTGTTCCTATTTTTCCCCCATTACTCTTCCCTGCCCTACCCACCCCCACCTTCCATATCCTTGTCTGTACTTTCTTATCAAGTAGTTCCATTCCAGGCCAGGTACGCCAGGCACCGCTGTCTTTTTTACAGGTAATTAGCAGATTTTATAAGACATCATCTTTTTGGTTTCACCCACATTGAGAATCAGAAAAGACTATTGGACACAACCAGGTAACCCGTCCTGGACCCCCAGGTGCCCGGGACGGAGCTGGACCTCCAGCTCAGCTGACGGCGGGAAGGCCTCTATTTTCTTTTCTTTTTAAAAAATATATTTTATTGATTATGCTATTACAGTTGTCCCAATTTTTCCCCCTTTGTCCCCCTCTGCCTGGTACCCCCCTTCCCTCCAGCAAGAAGTATTCGAAGTGATGAAAAGCAAGGACCTACAACCTAGAGTACTCTATCCAGCAGAGCTATCATTTAGAATGGAAGGGTAGATAAAGTGCTTCCCAAACACGGTACATCTAAAGGAGTTCATCATCACCAAGGCCTCTCTTTTCTTTTGATGAGGTTACAAGGTGGATCGTCTGTTCACTTGTGGAAATAGCTTTGAAGGAAAGCAGTGCAAACTGGTTTGTTGTAATTGGATTTAAATGCAATTGAATATAATATAAAAGTGACGCATCCTCCTAATAATTAAAGTTGTCATCTCCAGGTTTTATTCAAAGTTTCAGTCGTGTTTGAACTCGCAGATTTGCCTTAAAGCTTAGATGCTTCATCTCAGCGGGCCGTGGGAGTGTAACAGGGAAGCCAGCAACAGGTTGGAATTTTCCTCCGCACAGTGCTGTGTTCTCGAAATGCAGTCCTGGTGGTCCGGACAGTCTGTTCCTGCCACACGGGGCGATCGCTAAAGACAGGGTTTCAGGGTGGGTGGACACCGCCTCTTCTAATGCACATTGTGCTGGGGCGTCAGGGTGGGGGCTGAATTTTCCAGGTTGGAGTCTTTCTGCGGTTTCAGCCTTTCTGTGGTTTCAGCTCCCTTATCGTGGTATGGAGTTGGGGAAATCAAGTCTGAGCTTCAGGATGTGGACAGGAGGCAGGAGTTCTGCCTGTAAATTACAACAAAGTCTGAACTCGCAGGGCCTGGCAAGGAAACAAAGTGGCCACAACTGGCCTGGGCCCCCAGCCAGCGCCCCTGCAGAGCAGGAGCCCAGCTGGGGCCTCCTCCCAGGGCCACTGCGCTTGCCTCTGCTTGGGTAGCAGGCAGGCTCTTGGCTGCTTCTCCTGAGTCACTGAAACAAATGAGCTAGGCCAAGATAGAACAGATGAAGCTGGAGATTAAAGTAAATTTTAAGAGAGACATGAATTAGAGAGTTGGAGAGGTGATTTTGTCTTTCCCAGTCTCTTTATTTTCAGAGTATCATCTCACCTCCTCCTTTACAGGGCGGGGGGGTGGGGGGTGGCAGGGTGGTCAATGCAGCAGTTCAGAACTCCACAAGGACCTCAGGAGGCTGCAGAGAGGGCCTGGGGCCAGTGGGGTGGGCCCCCGGCACCGAAGGGCCTGTCTATAGGCTTTCTTCTTTCCCATTGAGAAGGTGCTCAGGGCTTGCACTCACTGCAGCCCATAATATCCCTCTTGAGCTGGAAGTAAAAAACAAGGACACCCACAGAGCCTGTAAGTTCCCAGATTAGTTCTACACTCTACCCCTCACCCTCACCAACTCCAACCCCATGGATGTCAGGGTCTTTGAGACCTTGGAGCTCACTATAAACTGCTCCCGGCAAGAACATCAATTTATCTGTCCCTTGAGACACTCTCTGGTATGTTTATGAAATGAGCACTGGACACTCCAGTTTCACAATCAACAATGTACCTAAATATAGAAAAAGTTTTGTTCCAAGATAATTTTGTCTTTAAACAGCAAGATCAACAAAGGATGCCTCAGGGAGCTGGTGGTCCTGCACTCGAGTGTGGGACTGAGCTGCCTCTCGGGAAAGGGAGACGGATGTGGCTCCAGCACAAGTCCCTTCCCATCACCTCAGGCTGACCAGCAGTCACTTGTGACTTTAACCATTAGGACCCTATCACTTGAGTGGCACTGTTTAGTGGACGATCTTGGGGCAAGGCCAGGCCCATGGTCTAACTGGTTGGAAAGCTTTGGATGAAACCCAGTGTGCTGTTGCAGGAGTCTCTCTTCCTCTAAATTTTTAACCCCCTGGGTAACTCCCTGGAAATATGACCAGGATGTTTGTGACTCATGTATATTTAAGCTTATCCCATTGTTGTTTTCAAAAGGCAGTTGCTGGAGATTCAGAATGAGCTTTTTGTCTTTATCCAGTAAAAGACTCCTGTACATTAGACTCACAATAGTCAACACAGGTTGATGCAAAGTCTGACTACTCCTGTCTTAATTCTGCTTGCTTTTTTCTTACAGGCCTTGCTAAATTTCCTCAGAAGACAGGAAACAAAGGTACTACCCATCCCAAACATCTTCAGGGTGGTGTGGCCTCCAGTATCCTGGTATCCCGCTGTCAAGGCAGTAAGCAGCAAGGTAATATAGGGTTCCTGGAATTTCAGTTTAGGAAAGGGAGTGAAAAACAATAAAGCAAAAGTGAATATCAGTTCCCAGGTTCTTGCTGTGTTGTGGGAAGCACTTCCCATTCCAGCTGGTGGGCAGAGAGACAGCATGGTCTTGCCGCTATTGTCAGTGGCTAATGGATCCCAAAACACAAACCAGATTCAGGATAGGGTTTTGGAGCCATAAAGACTTGGGCTTGAATCAAAATTCTGCCCCCCTCCCCTACTCCCAACTAGATATATGACCTGGATGAGTTACTGAAACTCTCTGAATCTACTTCCTTACTTTTCAAGTGAAGTTAATACTATTTAACTGGGGAGCTTACTATGTGCCAAGCATTGTGCTAAAAACTTTACATGCATTATTTCATCTACCTCAACAATTTCCCTATTTTAGAGATGGGAGAATTGGAACTTGCAATCTTCATAGAGCTGGGACACAAACACAGCCCTTTCTTACTCCAGAGTTCTCATACTGCCGCTCTGAGTATTAAATGAGATAAAAGATAGGTAGGGTAGGAATCATAGTAGACAGTGAAGAGAACCAGCATTTACTAAGAGCTGACCAACTGTGTGCCACACCCTCTACATGCTTCACTTCCCAAGGCTGTCATTTTGCTTGTGGGTGCAGAGCTTTTGTGGAATTTGTTTGAACGTTCTAGCAAAGGATTACAGAGCCTTGTGTATCTCTGACTAAAGAAATGCCCTCTAGTTTCCCTGGAGAAGGGAAACCAAGCACACAGCTTTAAGAAGGAAGCATATAGAATGTTGACTAAAAGGTGAGGGACCAATCAGTCCTTCAAATCAATGGAGCAAAGGATGTTATGCTGACTCCACACTCTTCCCAAAGGTATTTAGCGATGCTCCCAGGCAGCACCAGCGTAAGCCTGGAAAATGCAGAAGGAGGAAGATTTTTCTCTTCAGTGATTTATTTGTGCCACTGATGGGTTTCTAAAGCTTTTTTAAAAAACAGAGTAGTTGGCTCTATTAAAAAAGGTAAGAGGTACTGTGTCCCTCCCACAAAGAGTCCAGGATCACGCATGGTCCATATTCACCCCTCCTGATTCAATCCCTGCCCCCCTTTTTATTTTTCTCATAGAGAGGAACTGTAGCTCTCTGCAGAGATGTCTGCCCTAAAAGTCCCTTGACTACCCTGATTTGAAAAAGTAACATGTTTACAGTATTCAGCTAAGATGTCGAGATAAAAATGGTCAGTGTGGTTACATCAGATAAAAATAAAAATAAAACTGCTTATGAAAGTGGAATGCTTTTTTAAACAGTTGATTCGCACAGGAGATAAGCTTCATAGCCATATTTATATCTCATAGACATCATAAAACTTAGCTTCCTAAGAGATGGTAGTTTCTACCTAGCTCAAATCTACTGAAGCATACACATATATTAATCTCTTTATTTTAGGAGGAAGAGAAACACATGACTGAAAAGCTAAAGTGATTAGAATTCCTTTGCTGCTCCCAATGATTAAACATGGTATTGACCTCCTAATGCAATCTTATCAACATTTTTGCTTGACATGAATCCTAATAATGTCAATCGCAACTTCCATTCATTCAGCACTTATTCTTTGCCAGAAGCTGTGCTGGCCCCTTGACATAAATAATTTCATTTAATTTTCTCAGTAATCCTATTGAGAAATTGAGACTCTGATTTTAGGAAATTTTTCTAAGACTGCATATATGATGCATGTATTTGAATTCCTTGTCTCATTGACTCCAAAATTTACTTTCATCCATACCTTCTATCTCTAACATGGCAATGACATATAAAGGGAAGGGGACCTGGAGGTGGAGGGGACGGAGAATTGGCACCTGTCCAGTGGCTGGTCTATATCAGGTATTTTGCACATGTTTTTTAATACCCAAAGGTATAGAATTGTTAAGATATGTGAACTGGGATTTAATATTAGATGTATCTGCTTCCATGGTCCACCCATATTGCCTCTACTGGACTTGCTGTCTGACACTCTTGAAATTGAGTTACCTTATGTAAATTTTTAAAAAAATTGAAATACATATTAAAGGTAAATTTAGAAACCACCTAAATAAGACTCTAACTAAAGCAATATTGGGAATTAAACTTTGCACATTGATGTTCTGGTTACCTACTGCTGCATAAAAAATTACCCCAAAGTGTAGTTGCTTAAAAATAACAACTTATTAATATATTCATGATTCTATGAGTCAGAAAATCAGGTAGAACATAGCAGCTATATTCTGACCTGGTAAGATGTCGTTTCCCATCCAGAGAGGTCATCAAAACATTTTCAGGCAAAATAAATGTGCTCCACATATAATATATATTTAATAAATACACGAAGGATGGATAAACAAGTGCTAATGAGTGAGGAGCTGTAATGCTGAATGGTACTCACGTTCACAGTTTGACAACTAAACTAGCAAAATAATGAGTGAAATTCAGTGAGGGAAAATATGAAGCTGCATTAGAACACACCAAGCACAGCTATGGGAAATCAAGGAAGGACAATCAGTGGCCATAGAATGAGGTGGAAGAAAAGATAACAAAGTCTCTAGAAATTAGTATTGGCTAGACTTTTTTAGAAGTTTAATAAATACTTGAAACAATAAGTGCTTTAATAAAGTTTTCAAAAATTTGGAAAACTTGTGAATGTTGAGAAGTCGATTCAGTAAGAGATTACCTAAAGAACTGGAAGAATGACTGTTCTTGGAATTTAGACAAAGAAATATTAAAAAAAAAAGTCAACTCTGAATGAAGATAGAACCTCCCAAGTAGAAAAACAATGGAAACATTTAAATATATATGCAGTCAAAAGCCAACCCATCCCTCTGTTTATGAATTCGAGTAGTTCTTAGAGCGCAGTCCTGGTGTAACATTTCTGTGTTCACTTTTGCTCAGGGACTTTGGTACACAAGATAGTGGATCATGGAAATTGCAGGGTAAAACCATGCCCCATCTTTAGCTCTCTAAATTATAGTCCTCAGTTTACATGGAGTACACAGTATGAGCTGATAATGTGGAAAAGAAGTTTTCTCACAATGTCAATTAAGTTAAATTTGGAGGACCCAGTCACTTCTCCCCCAGGGCTCAACTTGAGTCCATTGGAAAGCATCTGGATCCCTCAATGTTGTGCATCCCTGCTGAGTAGCAATGATGGGTCTTCTATGACATGGAGCTCTGCTGAGGTCACCGACTCCTCCAACCACTCATAAATTTAGCACTTCCTTTTACTATGTCAACAAATCCCAGATAATGCTCTTCAGTATTTCACTACGTTCTTAAGAGCAAAGGAGATCCAATAAAGGAATAATTCCAGTGACCTGCTCTAATAATGCAAGAGAAAACTTATTTCCATATTAAATTAAACACATCTGGGGGACTCATTTTATGATCTACTATCGTAACTACTTTTGTGTATTTTTATTTTAGGATTCTTAGTCTTCTCAGAATTTGTAAAATATGCCAATTCAGAAAGTTGGATGCCGTTATTTTTGTCATGTTTTTATGCAAAGCAAATGGAAGTCAATGCTTATATAGATTTAAAAAATGATGTTAAAGATGTTTTAGCTTGTGGGAAATGTATGCTGTCTGGTGCACTGAGACGATTTTAAGAACGCACTGATCTCATCAGTCCCATCCCCACTGGGGGCAAGGCAGTGCTTTCCATGCTCTGGATGTACATTTAGTATCATGCCCCCAAATTTTGTTTGAGGATTTAATAAAAGCCCACTTTTTTTGCATTCTTTGTAAAATATATAAGGGCCAACAGGATAAACAGCCTCTTAAAATTTAATAACAGGAAAAGCAAGTATCTTCTGAGAGAATAAAATGCTCTCTTTCATCAGATGCTAAAAACAATGTAACCCATTGTGTATCCTCTTTCCCAAAACTACCCGGAAGCTCAGAATTAAATTTAATGTTAAGTTACAGTAACTATTTTAAATTTCCCTTTTTTATGCTTTCTGGTTTCCTATTTTAACAACCTTGTTGTCAGTGCACATTTTATTGAAACCTGCCTAAAGTATTTTCTGGGAGAGTATATAAGTTATTTTTAAAAACAAAAAAGACAAAGCAAAATTCTAATTACAATGAAATCTAAGGGTTATTTGAGATAAAAATCTAGGAGTCAATCACAAACCATTAGTCACTTGGAAGAATTGTCTCCACATATTCCCTGTGTCCTTGTGCATAAAAACACCCAATGGAGAAAAGTTGAAAAGCCATTTGGAATTTGGCTTCTTGATGAAAATCCACCTTCTGATTTGATTGGCTGCTGAATTTGTTCCCCATGGAGAGCAGGAAAACACCAGCTAAGTCTCATTTTTTTTTCAAGACTTTCAAGTGACAGTAGAGCAGAGTTCCTTGCTTCAGGCTGTCCTCCAGTGTGGATCTTGCTGTGATAGTCAAGGCTCCAGGCTGCAGGCTCATGGTACAAAAACCTGAGCACAGAGCTTATGTAAGCACCTTTACCAAGAGTTGCTGGTTCTCGGTGCCCCCTGGCAAGGTATAGAATATCATCCACTCTGACTTCCGTTAATGATGTTAGTACTCTAATATCTGATATTACAAATTCCAAAGGGCTGGAAAAATACAGTTAAAGAAAGCCAACCAAATTGCACTAAAGCTTTAAAAATAAACATTTGGGATTCAATTATGGGTAAAGCCCTGGGAAAGAGAAGAAGAATTTGCAGAAGCATTTAAATTAAACCAGTTTGCCCACCTCGAATTACATTCTGAGACCAGTGGTGCATGTTGGTGGGGTTCTGAAGCCCCTTCTCATTTTGGGCAAGTATAGTAACTTCTTAAAAGATCTTATGAATTGAAATTAGAATTTGATGCTAAAGCCCAACACTTCCATTCAAAACATATGTATATATAGTCAATGAATTATTCTGTACAACAACAACAATGACGACAATAAAAGCCTGGGAAAAAACAAAGAAGATCACACAGGAATTCATGGAATTAGTAAGCAATCAGAAAACCTCAGATAAAAACAGTTCACATTTAGTGTGACTTAGAGAACATTCTGAAAATTTAATAAACCTGAAGCAAAGTTATTTGAAATCCCAGTAATAGATAAAATGGTTAAATTCCACTCATTCCTGCATCAGTGCAGGGCTGATGGTCTGGCCTTATCTAGGAACATAACACTCAAACAAACGAGTCCCTGATGCCTATCTGCTGACCCTGGAGGGCAGCCGGCAGGCAGAAGGGACAAGTCTCCTCAGTGCCTTATCTTTTACGATGTGTGCTTCTTACCAGATCTGTCATCTTTTATTTTTATCCAAACTGGAAACTAAGGAGCAGGGCCTCCCAAGTGTCAGGACGGCTGATGTGGGCAATACATATATAAATGACATAAAAACGGGAACAAAGGATGTAAAACAAGCTCCTGAAATGCACAGCTCCCCTCAACCTTCTCTAAATTGACAACAGGCTTCTTAATTCAAAGGTAGTTTTCCAGAGTTATGAGTTTCCTCTAAAAAGTCCAAATAGATACTAATATATTTTTAAACAAATAAGAACACTTGGCTTACAGTAAAGAATATTTAAATACAGGGTGTGGCAAAAGTAGATTTACAGTTTTGAGTATGTGAAACAGAGTTTATTTTTGTATTATTTATCAATTATTGTATTATTTCCTATATGAACAACTGTAAACTTACTTCTGCTCCACCCTGTATATAAACAAAGTAATTCTCAAACCAATCACATGTTCGTATAACACTAAGTCCAACGTCCTAACTGCAAGAATGCCACCACCGCACTGTGTGTTCTTATTGCCATCCATAGCTATGATTTTTCTATGATGTTAGGAAAGTGATTGAAAACTTGTCACCTGGCTCAGGGGTGAGAGGAGTGGCTACTTTACGTGTCCCCAGAAGAGTTTAATTCGACTTTCTGTTCCTTGCCTGTCCAAGCCCTCTTCAGCCAGCCCACTGCCGCCTTCTCAAAGAGGAGCTGGGAAGAACAGTGTGTTCCCAGGTATTAGTTTGTATCAATGTATTAAACACCAGCAAATGTTGAATCTGCCACGTTTTTTTCTGTAGTAATCCCTTCCCCTTCCCCCAATGGTGTTAACCACAACACACACCCTCACCACCCACCTAAGAGAAGTACCTGACAAAACTACAATTTCTTTTATTGTAAACAGAGGCATAAAATGCTAATAAACACCTGCACTGCTGTTTGAGTTGAATATAAAGTTCTATTGGTTTTGAGGAGGCTTTCCTGGGAACCGACAGCAGCTAACCTTGCTGCCGGATCCAGGGGGTGTGCAGCCTGCGCAGACGGCACAGGGAGGTCGTCCTGCGGCCTGCAGTGGTGCCACGGCAGCAGGACCTGTGGGCACATGGTCCCCATCAGCACGGTCAGCACCTTAAATACCAGCACAAATGTATTTAATGGGTAAACGCACAGATGTCAAGGGAGAGCCAGCATTTCAAGTGCTAGAAATCTGCAACATGTGGCCATTTCTCCGTTCCCCTCCCGATTCTCTCTCCGGATTTCTGCGCCTTCCCTGTGCCCTGGAAGCTGGTGTTTGCAGACAGATGGACTGGGGCATGGATTACTTTTGACTTCCACATGCTTTCAGCCCCCAGTGACAGCCCCTTGTCGTCGATCAGAGGGTGGCTGCACTCCCGAGACAAAAGCCGCCCGCAGCTCCTATTCCGGAATTCTGTGGCCCTTGTTGGGTTCCATAATCACATTTGCCCTTGCTTTTTAGAGAAGACCTAGAGGTGGCAACGGTTTCCCACTGTTGCTAGCCTCAGGGGTACCTCCTTACTCCTTGTCAGCCTCTCTGCCCACAGCTTTGCATAACTCCTTTCATGAAACAATTTGTACTCACCACTTTCCAGTGTCATCTTTTTCGGACATGTATATATAGCTGTGTTGGTTAGAAGGGATGGTTGTGCTTTAATAAATCAACAAATTGGGCTTTTTGTTGATTCATCTGGTCCTTTCCTCTCCCCGCCTCCTCAGTCCAATGTCTTATGCAATATTAAAATATGAAGATAATAAATAAAGACTAATAACATCATCTATTGAGTACTTAGGTACTAAAGATTTTGCATATATTATCTCATGTAATCCTTATTGTCTCCCTAGAAGATGAGGATCATTATCCCCATTTTCCACACAAGGAAATGGGCACAGAAGTATTAAGGAATCTGCCCAAGAGCCCACAGCTAGTCACCTGCGGGGCACTAGGGCCTGTGTTCCCCACTCATCAGAATCACCCTGTGCTCTGGACTCAGTTGTTCTCAGATCTAGTCAGCTTCCTTGCCTCCACTGGTTATTTTTCACTCCTGGACTCTCTCTTCTTTCTCATTTTCTTGCTTTCTATCTTTCTACCTCGTCCCTCCGACCATCTCCCACTTTTCTCTTTTCCCTCTTGTGGGCTTGATTTTCACCGTAGGTGCTGTGATTTCAGTCTGTGTTGCTCAGAAGGAGAAAATCAAGCCATGAGAAACTATGGTTGTGGAAAGTTCCAGATGGTATGGAAAAGGCTGGATCTTAAACTCCCTAAAGTAATACCTACCTTCTTCATTGTGCTTCCCAGAGCCTAGCGCAGGCACTCGGCTGACGTTCCACTCATTTATGTAGGGAATGACATATTAAACTTAGCAAGCAGGACACGTAGACAGCACCTATAGTTTAATCTCAACAAAAAAAGCATGCATGGAGAATGAAGATTGGAAGGACCTGTGCCCATAGCATCAAAATTTGTTTTGGAAGCATGGCTTTTCAGGTGTTTATCTGAATCTTTCAACATTTCTGTGTTTTCCAAATTTTTGACAGTTGGCATGTGTTATTTTTTTTAAGCACAAAAGTAACCAAAACAAAGCAAAAGAGTTCCATTAACTGGATGAGGAGCCCTGGTTCTCCTGCTGCTGTGGCTGGACTCTGCCCAGGCAGTCCACCTGCACCTGATGTGCACATCTTTCATGGAATTGCAGGCACTGACTGTCACAGGGCCCAGGAGGTTATGCAGTCTGATGCAGAACTATAAGGGATTTACCCACCATCAGGCAAAGTCCGGGGAAACACAAGCTAAGACCCTGATCACAAGGCCCCTAGTTCAGGGTGCTCTCCTTTCTGTGTAGCTACTTGACCTAGAAGGCTTGTTAAAAAGCATTTTTATTTTAACAAATGTTTGGCTATGATTTCTGTCCTTGAGGTCAGGCACTATTAAAAAGATACCCAAGTGCCTGGTGCCTAAGGTACTCAACTAAAATGAAGCCATTTCATGAAGCTTCCAGGGACAGTTGTCAATGATTGGGAAGGAATTCTGTCTGATGACAAGAATCCCGTAACTTCAGGCTGCAGGGCGAACGTAGTTTTCTGTCTGCAGGCAGAAAGGAGATGAACGGGTGTGAGTTCTGCAAAGAGCGCAATGGCTGGGCCCCACATTCTCTGGCGATGGCTTCTAATGTACACAAGCCTCTGTGGACAGGGTGCAGTTGCCTCGAGGTAGGCTGATGCAGGGGAGAAACATACTCAGCTGTTGCAACATTCGTTACAACAGGAAGATTGAGTTGAGCATGTAAATTTGAATACAATCAGTGGCATCATTTTAGGAAGAATTTTATCCTTAGAAAAAAGGATCACACAACGCAGAAATGATTGCCTGTTGTAAGACCCTGACCGTGGCCTTCCTTTCCTGGGATGTGCCATGGACACAGACACTGCAGGAGCTGGAGACAGACAGCCAAAGCTTGATTCAAAAGGCTTCAGACCAAAAGCACCTTGGAAACCCAATTCAGGGACAAGAAATTATATCCAGAGGCCAATGGTGTCTGGAATGTCATGGAATGGAAAGAAATGGGTCTCTTCTTAATAAAAAACCTAGCTCTGCCTCATTATGAACCAGAAAAGATCTTGCAACAAGATCTGGTGTGTCCCTACATGGTGGGGCTGTGTTCCTCCTGGGCACTCTCTTCCTATTCTTGTTTTCCTCCTAGGGGCTTCCTTCTTACTGTTTGACTGCTAATCTGCTGGGTACCGTGAAAGCGATGTAAGATATTGGCCAGGGAAGTATAAGGAGCCCCATCAAGGTATGAACTGTGCTATCATTTTGTTGAATCAGTTTAACCAGGTCTATTAGATCACAGCATCTCCTGATGGCAGAGATCATTCTGTAATTTCATTAAAAAAATTCTTGGTCTCTTACAGTGTTACTAGGTCAAAATACAGTGTACTCTAAAACAAAATCTGCTTAAAGAAAAGAAAATGAGCATATGATGTTATTGCAGTGGAGTTTTTCTGTTGTTTATAAAAGTGTCTCCTTTCATGCTTTTAACAAAAACTTGTTATCCAAATTACAATATAGTTTTGGAAGTCTGAAAAAATGTGTTGGGAAGAATGAGCTGAATTGGGCAAGAGATTAATTTTAGGTAAGTTTAGCAAAACAAAAACAAAATAAAAACAGTGATTTGGTTGATTGGATTTACTATGAATCAGGGTTTAAACAGAAATTTTTTGGCCTTTTTAGCACTGTAGATGTTTGCATAGCCCATCCTCTGTGCGGGAATTGTACAAGGTGCGCTTCAGAGAAACTGAAGACCAAGTCCTTGACCTCAGGTGCTCATAGGTTAGTGGCTTCTAAAGCTTTCAGTTTGTTACTGAAAACTTTCTCACAGATCAGCATGCATTACTGCCAAGACGTGCATTCACCTTTATACACTTCAGGACATCATTTATGACATAAATGCTCGTTAAATCAAACATCTAGCCTGAGCTCCAGACTCATAGCTCTAGTGTCTGCTTGACATCCACACTGCTTCAGGACCTGGAGCTGAGCAACCCATTCTCACCCCCACACATCCCGTGTCTCCCACCACCTTGCCTATCACATTCAACAGCAGCCCCACCTTCCAGGGCTTCAGATACTTGGACTCTTCTCCTTGTTCTTCCTCCAAAGCTTCTGCTGAATCTGACAAGTCATCCCTTTCACGGTGACTGTACCCACCTCTTCTCGGCTCTTGAGAGATGTCCCTATGTCACTCACCCCTACCCCCAACACTCTAGTCACACCAGGGGTCCTTTTAAGAAGTCAGATCATGACTCATCTGCTCCTGTGGCTTCCTCCCTAACTTCAAATAAAAGCCAGCGTTTCGTCAGGGTCCTTCCAGTGATTTCTATGTCCCTGCATGTCTGGTCTCCTCATCCCCTCTTGCAGCACATCTCCTGCCGCTCTCCCCTCCTCCCCTGGTCTCCTTGCTGATCCTTGGAACACCAGACCCGCCTCTGAAGTTCCACACGTTCTATTCCCTCTGTCTAGAATGTTCCTCCCCCATATGCACATGGCTCACTCTCTTCCTTCTCCTTCTGCTTGAATGCCACCTCACCAGTCAGACCTTTCCTAACCACTGATCCCAAGCTTGCTGCTCCCAATTACACTTATTTAAGTTTCTTTTTCTCCTGTAGAGCTTATAGGTGAATGTGCTATGTATTTACTTGTTTATTTGTATATTGTCCGCCTCTTCCTCCCCCTATCCCATCCCACCACTTGAATATAAGGGCAGGTCCCTGCCTGTTTTTCCCCTGCTCTGTCCCCTACACCTAAGCAGTACCTAGGTTGTAAAATCTATTGCTTTGTCCAAGCCCAAGAAAATGTAGAGTATGGGCTGACTCTGTCCACACCTCCAGAAATCACAGCTTCTGTTTTGATGAAGTTTATGAGATAGGTCTGTTTTCTCATCTTTTCTTCCTTTCATATCAGTGGCATTTTGGATTCTGGTTATTTGAAAGAGACTGTGCTTGAGACTCCATTTTGACAATGAAAATATTACAAGTCTATTTTCTAACATAGTATTTTGTATAACAAAATATTTTTTTCCAAATGACTGCCTTAGACTTCTTCCAGGTTGTTATAAATCTGAAGTGATCACAAAATAATAAATTAGGTAACACTGACATTTCATACAGTTAGACATTGTTAAACTAAGTATTATTAAGGTTGGTGATGGTACAGGAAAGCAGTTCTGAGCTCGGGCTGTGGAGTCAAATGCGTTCACATCCGTGACAAGGAGCGGTGTGGTTCGGGGCAAACAAACTCACCTGCACCTCAGGTTAGCTCTTCAACAGGAATGATAAGAATGGCACTAAACTCCCTGTGCTATTATGAGGATTAAATAAGGTAATGGATGTAAAGTTCTTAGCAAAGCTCTCAGTTATCACTCAATAAATTCTCCTTGTTATCTTCTTTGGTTGCCAGCTCACATTATCTCGTGCTTTAAAAACATGGACTTACCTAGCCTCTTCCAAATTAGGACCTGAGGTAGCTGTGGCTCACAATAAAAACAAAAAAAGCAACATGACTAAATTGGAATTAGAAAACAACACCAAGGTAAAAGGGTGTGAATATACTAACTGAAGCCTATCTGACTGCCTTGATTGAGCTTCAAGTTAGACCTTGGACTTGCTGGCCTCCTGGACACCAGTTCCATAACTTTATCGGGAAAGAGGAAGGATACCACAAGCTCTTTGGGAGAAGACACATTTCCCTGGCACTAAATTACAAGGAGACCTTGCAAATTAGAATTTTATATATGGGAATTATATTTAGATTCTGTCTTATTTCACAATAACTGTGAAGAGGATTTCTTAAGGCTCTTTTTGATGGATAGGAAGTATCCCAAATAAATAGTCAATTTCTAGCATCAAGAGTGAAGCAGAGAGACAAAAAAATATTACTTTTGTTGCTAATAAATATAATATTGAACAATGTGGATTTTATCTGCAGACAAGCTGGGTTCCTAGTGCTTAACCCCCAAACCTGAGAGGTTTATCCACCTAGTCATAGGCAGTGCTGGGCCACTATAGGCCTTACATGTGGGGACCTGTCCCTGTGAGACAGTACAGGGGCAGAATGGAATGTCTGCTTCCTGTAGACAAAGTCACTTCTAAGAGAAAGAGCAGAGAAAAGATGGCACTATACATACCCATTTCTTGTCCCAAACTCAGCAATAAAACCAGCTCCTCTCTCCCTGGAGAGACAGAATATCATGCCAGTGAACTTCCCTCCATACTTTAGGGTGGAAGCATTTTCCCTGAAAAATTTCTGTGGTAAATTTTAATAAAACCCGGGAATAGCATGCCCCAGAGCAGTCTTGGGGTGCTCTGACTTGATTCCAGGAGAGGATATAGAGTCCCTCTGTGAATGGATAAATAACATGTCCTAACAATCTTCCCTGTCCATGTGTCTATTGAACAAGGTCTCTGTGTCAGACATACATGTGCTGGAAAGAATGATGTGCAAACGAACCGACACCGTGCACACAGGTGTGTAATTGCCAGCAAGGTTCAATGCCACAGAGGAAACGTGCAGGCAACACTGATTGTGTTCAGTGGGGAAAGTGCTCCCGTGTAATATTCTAGACACTCTTCCTGAGGACATACACTTTGAACTAAGTTTTAAAGGATGCATAGGAGACAGGAACAGCATTAAGGGAGAGGAAATGTCACGTGCGAAAGTTCAGAAGTAAGAGGAGTGTGGTATGTTGGAGAAAGTTACAGAAGACAAAGGGCAGGAGGAAGAGGGCCACAAAGATGTGGAGAGGTGGGGACGGGCTGATGGTGTGAAGTTTTGCAAGGATGTGATGGGTTTTCATCTTTACTCCAAGAGCAGTGGTCTTGAGTAGAAAGGGTAAAGTGATCAGAGAGCCCCATGCTCAGACTTTGATGGGTGCTGACTAGCATACCAGCTCCAGCTCTTATACTTGAATGAGGGTCCCGTATTGGTGTTTGAGGATTACATTCTGGTAGGTGGGTTGAGTTGCTTAGCTTAACTTTCCTTAATTTTCAGGACTCATACAAATATTCAGTTGAGTCCCTATGCATAGTAATTTCATGTTTAGATTTCAATCTTTTTTTAAAAGACCTTATCAGTATTTTATTTTAGCCCATCTTTGAAAAAATTACATATGGCTTACAAATATATATATATATAAACTATGGAATGAAAATATAAAGTATAGGTCTGTGACAAAGGATATCCAAGGGTGGGGAGTGGGGACAGGTATGTGTGGAGTGGAAGCTGCAGCCAGTAGCCAGCTCCAGCCATGGTGCGGCCGGGGTGAGTGGGTCTCATTCCTTTGGAATGTCTGATTCCGAGCATCCTGCCTTCTGCTGTGCCTGCCTGAGAGTGCTGACTGCAAAAGGTACCTCTGGCAATTGAAAGTGCTGAAGTGATGGCATTTGGAGAATATATGGCACAGATAATTTCAACTGGGTCTTTATTAACATTATGCCATTATTTCAGTCAGTAATTGAGTCACTTTAAAGATCATTCCAGGTTCATACTCATAAAATCTTTCATTAGCACATGGAAAGACATTTTTCTTTCTTTAGTAGTATGTGGTTATGCATAAAATTAATCTAAAAGCATTTTAAATCACTATGGTAAAAATAATAAGAAATCAGAACTCAATGTGTTACACTGCGTGAGAGTATCTTCTTATCTATCTAGAGTTTCACCCAGTTAACCTTGATTCTTATGGTAGAATGAAAATATAGGTTTTACAAGAGCTTCCATATTCAACTCACATAGCTAGGCCAGACCCTATTAGTGAATCCCCGCAGAATAAGTGGCCAACTAAAGATAGGTGAGAGACGCAAGCTACCTTCAGTTTAATGCAGATTTCTTCATGAAATTATAGGACATGAGAATCTCCATGCCGGTTATGAAAGCCTCTTGCTCCTTGAATGAGTCTCATTATGTTTTAGAAATATCAAAGAAACTATTGGATCTTTTAAAAGGGAACAAACATCTAACAAGTATCGGTGCTCCGTAGCGATCATTCAGCATACTGTCCAGGTTTCCAAGCTTCAGGTTACCTGCACCTGTATGAGATCGCCTTCTACATATTCACCTAAGTCCTGATAACAAGGCTGAACAGGATCAGGCTGAGAACTGAGAATATTCCTCTAAAGAAATGATTCTGTGAGGTGACATCCGTCAGCATCCTTTGTACCCTTTGTTCTCCACTAGCCACTAATGCACCTAATTGTTTCAGCTTGCAGGCCTCTATCTCATCTACAGAACATCATGAAATACCTGTCACATGCCTTGGGGAAGATCCTGTTGGCTGTGCTCACTCCTCTCCCCCTTCCCTGACTGTCTAGATCTAAAAAGCTTGCCCAAAGTGGAAATTAAAGTGTTTGGACTTGACCCACCTCTAGTGAACTTTGAGTTCTCTTATTTTCCAAAATTCACTTTGTCCTTTAATAATTCATATAAAATCCTGCCTTACTCTCTAGGTAAAGGCCACCTTAAAAATGGGTTCTACTTATTTATATGTGGGATTAGAAAGTACAGTTTGCTAATACATTGGTCTTCGCTGGCTTTTATCTGATCTTTTGTCCATTTTAACTAGGGTAATTTTCAGGCTCTCTATGAACTGACCCAGAAGAAATATCATCATACTACAATCATATACCTAATTTAAGATTAATCAAAATTTATTAATCAAAGAAATGTATGGTTTTCCAACTTGGTTATAACAAAGGCATGAATACACATACACATAAGGAATAATACATTTTTTTCCTGCGTATTTTTATATTAAGTGTCTTCCCTCATTTTTCTGCAAGACTTTTTCCTTTGTTTTCCTTCCTGGTCCATGAGCTTCTGATCAGTCTAGTTTCCACGTCTGTTTCACACTTTCGTAGAAATCATTCTATCGACCCAGGGAGTTTTCCACTCAGAATGGATGTCTCAGTCAGGACTTCACTCTCTCGTGTGCTACTTTTTATGGGCTGCAAGTGTAAGCCGGCTCTTCCTTAATTTCCTTCTCTAAGCATCAAAGAGTAGTATCTGCTGTTTTTTGTTCCTGTTGTAGAAGGGCTTTACTACTACTGTATCATCAACATCTGCTCTGAAGGTAAACGTGAGATTTTGTTTCTGTTTTGGATTGGGTTCTGAGTGATGATACCTCCGCCAGATTCTTGTAAATATAGTGTGTTATTATGCAAAGTTCCACGGCTGAGATGGACAACTTCGTTTTTCTGTTTTGCTTTGTTTTTCTGATTTTACAACATAAATACCAACTGTAGTAACACTTAAAAAAAAAAAAACAGATAAGAACGGTCTGCTAAGGGTTAATGTGTCTCTTGCTCTTAATGGTGCCAAGAAAAATCCAAACAGCTTAGTGTGAACAAGAAGCAGAAAATCCCAGAGACACCCCCATCTGTGTTGATTTGGAAAATATAATCACATAGCCCTGACCTTCTACTGTGAAGGTAGCTAGCTTATCCTTTGGCTAAAGTATCTGTCTCTTCCTAAAGCACAGGCTTGTTTTATCTTTGTGGAATTGATGGTGCTGGGCCAGTCCAGCCCCAGGATAAACTCGTGAGGCTGCAATGCCAGCTTGGAGAGCAGGACAGCAGCAAATTCCAAGGGAAGCCCTGGGGTTATCGCAAGTCCACATGTCACATTGCCAATTTCAACAGAGCTTGACCTCAGGCTGAACTCCACTTTACCAGGCTACAGAGAGCTAAGCCAAGCAGCTATAACAAGCAGAGGACTTCCCAGCCAAGAAGGAACCACCGAAAGAAACCTATAGCCTGTTCCCAAGAGAAATTTCTGGTTGTTTATAAACAGGGTAATGATTTAGTCCCCAGACTTCTGGCATGGGGTATTCAAGTTGTGTCAGTATACCCGAGCACCCTAGGTACCCCCAAACTCAAGGCCTGCACTCACCAAGGGTGACTCATTCTTTTCTTGGACCACTTAGAACACTGAGACTCAGGCAGAGAGGGCAGTAACACCAATTTACTAGTGGCTAATGGGAATCTCACTGTTTCCTTTCTCCTGTGGAGAAAAGAGGGTCTGAGTGTAGGTTCTAAATCTGATGTCCTAAAATGATAACTACGTTTACCACATGCCAAGTGTTGTCCTGAGCACGTTGCCCCCAACAACATGTTAACACATATTAACTCACTTATGCTCAGGACTACCCTCCAGGCCCACACCTCAAGGCCACGCTATGATAAGGTCCATTCACAGCCGGGAAAATCATTGTCCCAGCTAACAGGCAGAGGAGGCTGGGAATGATCCTGGGGAGTTTGAACACAGGGTCTATGGCTTTACATTGATTCCATTCGACCCCAGGTCATGCTGCCGAGGGAAGTGGGCTTAGCATCCTGGGTCAGGTAGGCCAGGAAAGTCTAGGGCCTGGCGGTTTCCAACCTTTTGGCATCTCTGGGCCACATTGGAAGAAGAGTTGTCTTGGTCCACACACTAAATACACAAATGCTAATGAAAACTAATAAGCAAAAAAAAAAAAAAGGTTTTAAGTAAATGTACGATTTTGTGTTGGGCTGCATTCATAGCCACCCTGGGCCACATGCAGCCTGTGGGATGCAGGTTGGACACCCATGGTAGGCATTTCCAAATTTCTAAGCACAGGAATGGGAGGAAAATAGCAAAAGAACCACAGCAAGCATTCTCAGCAGAATTGAGATCAGACCAGGGGAGTTTAGAAGGTGGCTCTCCCCCTCCTTGCCGTCTCATCTCCATCCTCAGCCTGCAGGCAGAATGAACTTGCAAAGGCATTCCCACTTAGAGGCTTGGCCCTAATTATGTTAAATTCCTGGTGGCCAGCAATCCAGACTCCTCTAACCAGAGAAACCAGCCCTTTCCCCATAAAGAATGCTCTCATTCTTTACCATGGTCTACCTGTCCAGCTGTGATGCACAGACAGCCCCCACCCTCAGCACCTGCCTGTACCCACCAGGCTCTCTGTAGTATGCTAAGCAGTCCCTGCCTGGTAATTCTAGCAGTGGGAAGTTGGCACTTCTCACATCTTCTCTGTGAAGAAAGCTGATGCTCATAAGGTGACTTTGATCCCCTGCAAGATTCAGTGAGTCCTTATTGACCATCAAAGAATCAACTTTCAATGTAATTTTTATTTGTAAGGACATCTTATTATATTTTGAGTCTTTGAAAATCGGTGTCATGTATGACAAACCAGATATAGTTGCAGGTTTATTTTCGCAACAACTGCCTCACTAGAGGCTCACCCTTTTGGGAGAAATAGCCCCATTCAGGCAGCCAGGCGTGAAAGGAAGCTGCTTATCAAAGGCCAGGAGAATGGTTCCAACTATCACCTGAGTCACCCAACTTTAGGTCCTCTACTTAGCAGTGCTTTAAACAGAATTTCTCAACTTTGAAGGTGTGTACAAGTGCCCTGAGGATCTTATTGAAATGCAGATTCTGATTCAGCAGGTCTGGAGTGTGGCCCAAGACTCTGCATCACTACCAAGGTCCTGGGTGGTGTTGGCTACACGTTGAGGAGCGAGACCTTAAAAGCTCACTTCATCTTGAGATCCTATGCCCCTGACCCATGCTGCACAAATTGATATAACCCAGAACCTTCTGGAGGATGTGCTTCTCATTAGTGACACTCCGGGAAGGAAATGAGCATGTCCTGGGTTCTTTGGGTGGGAGGGTTTTGGGATCTTGATAGTTTTAATTCTTTTTTAATCTGAATACTTCCCCATTACTCAGAAAATATTTCCTATTTGACTGTTTTTCTGTCTTAATAGAAGCATCTCTACCTCAAAGGAACACCCAGTCTCTGAGATTACACAGAATAAGATTTTTTCAGGGCTTTGTGGTTTGGTTATTTCATATCTGTGCCTGTGGGTTACAGGATCATATTGAATTGGGCTCAAACAAATGCCCACTCTTATTAAAATTGGAACAATGATTGGAACAAGAACATTAAGCTTTTGAGGAGAGCCACCTCATCTAACCTCAGATGGGCCAACAGTGTGGGATGCAGTACAGCAGGGAGGCCAGGCCCAAGGCTTTACAGAAAGGGATCCCCATTCAGATTCTAGTCCTGGAAGCCACACAGTTGTCCTGTTGGGCAAACTACCTAACCCTGGCTTTCTTGGCCATAAAACAAGTGAGAGTGTCACAAGCAAAAGAGCACAACAAGAGAGACGGTGAGACACAGTAGGTATCACTTGTACACCTCACCACTGTGCCTGGGACAAGCCCTTGGCAGGCCTCCTCAGGGTGTCCTGACACCAAAGGTTGTCAGCTTCCCATGGGGAGAACCTGACTTGATGTCCTACAGAAAGCTCCTTCACAGTAAGGAAGCAGATGCTCACTCATGGAGTTATGTGACTGAGTTCCATTGGGATTTCCTCTGCGGGGCATCTCTACCCCTTTGTGGGTGACGGTACATCAACTCACAGACAACTCGGTATTGACTGTATTCTACAACAGTCATGAGTCGTTGGCGGTTTATTGCACCACATAGGAAAAACATGCTTAGAAGACACTTTTTAAATTTTGTTTTTTTGGAAAAACAAAACTAAAACCAGGTTTCTCTGTTTAAATTTCTTGGCTGAGTACTACCCCATTCCATAGAAGATGTTTCCTGCCTGACTTTTTCTACTTCAATGTGTGTCCCTGCTTCAATGGAATTGATTAAAATGGTAGGCTAAGCTCCTTTCATTCACCCCTTCAGCTAGGAGTACCGTTCAAACGCACATTCTGTTTCAGAAGATCTGGGGTGGGGCCTGAAATTCTCTATGTGGATGCTGCTGGGCCACAGGCCACACATTTGGGGAGCCAGGCACCAGCCATCATTCTGGCCAGACTGAACTGCAGACATTTTAGGCCTTTGCAAAGGACCTCCTCCATGCAGGGCCCTCCTCTGCATGTGTTTCTCTCTAGCTGGAACTCTCAGCTGAGTACCTGACTTCCATCTCCACGTCTTGTCCCTCCCCAGCTCCATGCCCTCCTTTCCGCCCACGTAGCATTGGCGGCTGAATCTCTCCTGACTCCTTGTGTCTAAGGCCCACTCCTCCCACAGGCACCATCAATGTCTCAGTGAAGACTCTCAACACAACTCTCAGCTCCCTGCCAGGGCCCTGTGCCAGCCTGTTGTGAGTGCGTGTAGACAGGCTCACACCACCATGGTCACTCCACCCTTTCCTCCTCGACCAAGAAGAAGGAAGTGGGTTAGCCTCAGGGATCCTGCTACCAGTTGTATGCTTGGAAGTCTGGAGGAAGACACCTGAATTACACAAACCTGACAATTTTAAAATTGATACGAATCTTAGATGTAGTGCTATACAAAATCATCATTATGTAAGAAATCAAGATTAATAATAAGAATAGTGAACACGTATGGGACACTGACTATATGCTCTTTAATCTTCATGATAATCCCATGAGGTAGATGTAATTATTATGCCCATGTTACTTGTGATAGAACTGAGACTTGGAGTGGCTGAGTAACTTGCCCAAGGTCATTTAGCTTGTAAGTGACACAAACCCGGGTTTGCTTGATTCCGTTCTTGTGCTCCTAACTACACTTGAGAAAGGGTGTTGACTAAAACAAGCTGAGCAGTTCTTTCTGCAGAGACACAACAATATGTGGGTTCACGATCCACGCCATCTAACCCAGAGTTCTTTCCCTGCGACAATAAGATGGCCTTACTTTAAGTCACATGTTTCCGGCCCTGAGTCATAAATTTGAGTACAATTACAGTAATGAAAAAGATTTATTATCTCATAAAGCACTTATAAGTGAATACATAATAGTATAGAAATAATAGGTAAATCACATAACAACACAGACAAAAGGCCTCAGTCTACCAGTTCCTTCCTGAAAGGGACTGACGTTTTCACATGTGCACCAGTACCAAGTACGTAAAGCCTGAACGACGCAGTATTTTTGATAGCTGTTCCCACACAGGCTGTGTCCGCCTAACTTCAAAGAACTGACTGAAAATCTTTTTCAAGCCAATGAATCAGTTGTTTGATGTTGTATATGACAAAGCCCTTCCTGAAACTGACTAATCTTCTAAATAAAACAAACTGGCTTTTTGTAGTGTAAAAGCTACTGCAATGTCAAGTTCTTCCTTAGGAACTAAATTTCTAGAGTTGTGGACTAGCGATTGATTTGCCCGGGGTTAATAATAGGATTAGAGTTTTCACGGGCTGGAGGTAGGAGCAGTTAGCCAAAGGAATTAGTAAGAGATTATCTGAACTGGTCAGAGAATCCAGGACAAGAATTGTGGACCAGCGTGCTATACCAGCATTTTTCCTGCTGGGTGTCCGAAAGCTGCTGGAATATGCTGACAGTTTTGTTGGCAGGGCTTGGGAGGTCTGAGGGTAGAGGGGTGGGGAACGGGATTGGCAAGGACTCCTTATCTATTCTTTTAAAAGCCCTTCATCTTTTCCTTCTCAGAATTGAAGTTTCTTTAGGCTGATGGGGTCTAATTAAATTTCTCACTCCCTTAACAATAGTGTTCTTTTAGCTCTGCTATTATCTGCCCTCAAACCTGGCTGGCTTAACGTTTCATTTCAAAGGCCTCCAGCCTGGCCTGTGTCCCTGTGGACTCTGCCAGCACCTAGCCGTGGCGACAGCGTGGATTTATCTGTGTCCCTCCGTGAGGAGTCACGCTGTGGGATTTACATTTAGGATAACTATGGAGTCCCAAATCTTAGGATGTTAGAATGCGGTAAGGCCTTTGAGAATGTCTAATCCAGAAGTTTTCAAGCTGTTTTATGGTGGTGCTTTATAAGCATTAAAAAAACTTTATTTAAGACAAATCCTGCTCAAGCACAATCTATAAGAGAAGTCAGGCAGGAGAGGCTCAGAGTGAAATTGGGGGCAGGTACAGTCTCACAGGGACTCTCTCAGGATTCTTACGTCCCTGGGGTTCTTCCAGACCCCTGACGACTCCACAGACGACTGTTTGAAACCCTCTGATAACGCAAACTTTAAACTCAGGAATGCCTCACCAAGACCAGGGGCACATTAGTGTCAGCGTCTAAATAGTGCCTGTGTTTCCTGTCGCTTCATCCAGAATTTTTAACTATTTAACTTCTAGCTCTCTTGAAGAAACGCCTCTTTTCTGCCCAAGGCCAAGACGGCTGGCTCATTGTAGCTACTAAGCAACTTCTAACTCAAAATAGTACTCAAGAACGACATTGACACACCCCGAGGCCTGTGGGCAGAATTTATCTATGGAGTTGACTGGTCTCTTATGACCAAACTACTAGGCTGCAAACTAGCTCTTACACTCTGGTGCCCAAGGTATAATTATTCATTTGGATGATGAAACAAAAACAAAGCCAAGACTTGGCTAGGTTTGTCATGTGAGAGAGACATTTGAACTATACTGGAACAGGTGGAAACTCAGGGATGTTACTGTCTGTGGACAGAGCTCCCTGCTTAGATTAGAGGGTCCTTGCCCGCGCTCTTTGCAGCTGCAAGTATGGAGTTTGGGCAGATGGCAGACATGCTGGCCTACAGAAGCTGGCTTTCATTAGCACTATGAGGAGGAATAGAGATCACTTATGGCAAATAGGAATAGCAGTGGCTGAAACACCATAGCAACCTCCTGAACACCTGTGGGAGTGGCCCCGACAGTGGTGGAGGAACATGGCACAGCAGGGCCCTGAAATACAGACAGTCATGTGCTCAAAGCTCCAGTGTGTTCCTTTACAAGGGCCCTACCCAGGGGGTATTGTTTGGATGCCTTGGACGCATCCACAATCAATCCAGGTTCATGACAATAACTTCATTAAAACTTTAAAGCAAACAAATACCCAAAGTCTCTATGGCTTCATAAAAGGTGATGCTACAGGAGTCTATGTGTGGACACATTGTCTGCTCAAAGCCACTTCTCCTGGGAGCCTGTGTCCTTCCTTCCATTGGCTGACACAAGGTAGCCCAGCTGACTGGATGGATTCTTGCTTTAAGGCACCAGACTCACCCCCAGTGTGCCTACGAGAGCTGATGTCCTCAATCAAGTGTGACAGCTGAGGATGTGGCTAAGAGAACGAGTTGAGTCAGGTGAGTCTTGGTCAGTGTGGACTCTATTTGAGAAACTAGAGGTGGGTCTTCTGCCCCGGGTTCAGCAGGACGTGCAGGAGCTTGCACAGGCTTCCAGCAGGGAGGCCAAGGCCATACTATAGAAATGGGATAGAGGCACAGAGGCCATGCAGACATTGGCTTGTATAATTCTTGAGTCTGCACTACATAAAAATGGCTCTGTCTACATCGTCAGACCCCAAAAGGCAGTGGCCAGCAAAGGTTCCAAGTCTCCAAAACGTCCCGGTGGCCTCTCCTTCCAAACTTCAGGAAGCTTTTGCACTAAGAGGACCCAGTTCACCCTTTTTGAAGACAGTACAAATTAAGTTTCTTCTTAGGAAGAGACAGGAAATTGGGATTCTCTAAGGGCATTTTTAGAAAATTGAACATAGAACCTTTTATCAGTGAATGCATAGATGCCGTTAGCCCACAGCCTTCACATTCATTAGAAGCACTTCAGGGAGAGAAAATTAATGATAATCCTAAGTACATAATGACTTGCCGGAGACCAGAAGGCTCCACTCTGATGGTCTGACTGGAGCTTGCCCCCTGGTAATGAAGAATGCCGCCTGTGTGCCTGACCTTGGACTTGGTTCATGCTTCAGAGGAAAGAGCTGCAATGCTGGTGTGACTACTTAACCTTCTTCCTGTTAACCACAAGCAGTCTGGATGGGGGTTGTTGGTAATGGTGTTGGACGTGATCATTATAAAAAAGAAACTCCTTGCTTCTAATATTTGTTTCCAGTTTAAACATAAAATCTCACAGAACACTAGGAGAATATGATACCAGTCATAAAACAACAGGTTATTGTGCAAGAAGGACTCGAACATGGGGGCAGCCTTCCTGTCAGAGCATTTAGTTCATCAGCTGCCGCAGACAGAAACCAATTACACAGCCCAGGCTGCAAGTGACATTGATGGTTTGCATTTTCCAGAACATGAATTTTGCAGCTTTTACCTATCAAGACAGTTTGAAATGGCTTTATATATGCACTGCCTTTCTTTTCAGTGCTAATATGGGGAGTGATTGTTTTAATTCACCTTTGTATACCTAGAGCTTAGTTAAGTGGTTGTCACATTAGACTCTCAGTAAATTTTTAAGAAAAGAATTCCCACTAAAGATTTATATGACTGATAGTGGAGTTCATTCCCAAAGTCACAGAGGGAGGGAGAAGAGCAGGACTCGCTGGGCACCTGAAACGAGGCCAAAAGCTTTGTGAAGTCCTTGGGTATTGCTGTTTAGGGGGGACTGTAGACAGGTGGGGGCTCCACAGTTCTGTTGAAGTGGCCTTCACTAGGGCATTTTGCCACAAAGAAAAGACTTTGGGAACAATAAAGCCACAACCTAGGCCACTTGGAGCAAACTTCCGTTGCTATAGCTGGTTGACTCACCCTGATTGCCCTTCTTGGTTTAGCTGGGAAGCTGGGCTTGGCCATTTAATGTCCATCTCTAGTTACTTTTGTCTGTATTTTTGTCATTAGAGTGTATGAGCTTGAGTTTTCTGTGCTGAAATCCAAGGCAAGCAAGTCGGGAGATAGGAAGGAGAGGGAGAGGGAGGAAGAGGGTAAGGACAGGGTTGTTGGGCACTTCACTGTTCCGTGGCAGGGTTGGCCTTGCCATGGCATGGTGGTGCCTTCTGGTTCTTCAAGAGTGGAGGCCTCTGCTTGCTTAGGGCAACTCTAGACAGGCCTCAGGGCTTGGCATTGTCTGGAGCCTCGGGATACTGCCCACCTACTCCTTCCAAGCCCCAGGGACCTCTGAGGTTTGAGAACCAGCATTTCACAAATAGGGAAGGAGAAAGAAAAGTAGAAGCTAACGTTCTCATGGCAGAGTTCAATGACTAGATGCTTGGGAAGTCAGCCCTTGTCCTTGACCTTGGCTGTGAGACAGTTTCTGGAAGAGCACAGGCAGGGCTGGTCTGTTTTCTCTGGAATCATGATTGGGACAAGAGCACCTTTTACAGAGGGCAGCCTGCTCCATGAGGCATGAGGGCTCTTGTCCAAGTGCAAGCAACTTCTTTCTAGAGGTGGAGGGCAGGACAAGGAAGCTGAGAGAATACCATTTGAGACACTATGGTCTTTCAATGACCAAATGGGGAAGGGGCAGGCACTCTAGGCTTTTAGATATCAGAGGAACAGAAACCTGAGGATAGGTACAGAGAACTCACTAGTGACCCTGGAAACCAGTCTGTAAGGCAAAGAGAGGTCTTCTGTGGGTTGGAAAACTGTCATCTTTGGGTAAAACATAAAGAAATCTCTGGAGTCTCTCAGGTGCTTAGATGCTAAGACCTACTGAAGGAAAAAACTAACCTTTCAAAGCATCTAAAGCCTGTGGAAAACTGAATCAAACTAAAACTGAAACAAATCTCAGACTCAGGATGACTACATATTAGATGAACTTAGCCCTCTAATTCTGATGCCTCACAGAAGAAGGAATGTGTCATTTTCTAGAAATATTATTTACTTTTTTTGATAGTGTCCCTTTACTAGGGGGATCCCCCAAACTGGAATTATCTTCTGGAGGGCAGGCTGCTTATAGTACAGGCTTCCCCCACTAGGTAGGTGCTCTAAGAACCCATCTGTATCAGTGTACCAGCTGGTGGTGGTGTGAGAGGCTGTGTTTGGCTTCAGTCAATTTTTTTGAAGGCTTTCAACACATTTGACCATTTCCTGATGGGTGATTTATGAGCTCACCTGCCCACACCATGCTGAGTGTTCAGCAGCTTTTGATCCATGTCCCACCCTCCCTATTTACCCAAGCAAATTATTTTTGTTTCCCCAGATGAAAAAGTCTTCAAAGGGAAATGTTTTGCCAATGTGGAAAAAGTGAAACAAACAAACAAACAAACAAAAAAAACAGAAACACTAAAAGGCATCAAAATCAACAACTTCAAAAACTGTTCTGAGCAGTGGAAAATGTCTCAATAGGTTTATTGCATCAAACGGAGAGTACTTTGAAGGTGAATGAAGTTTAAACATGTAAGAATAAATAAACAATTTTTATAAATAAATTCCATTTTGGGGAGGTCCATCCTTGTGTATAAAATGTTCACTCTATAACAAAAGTCGTGAGGTGTCTGAAGATGAAAGAAAAAAAGTGTGACCCTTGGTTAAGAGAGGAAATAGCCAATAAAAACACATCTAGAAATGGTACAGACAGGAATTTTAAAATAATAGTGACAAGTATACTAAAATATGTAGTGCAAAAAGTAAACAACATGGAGAAAGAGGTGATAATTACAGAAGAAGGATGAAAAAATCAAAAAGAAGCAAAAGAAATGCTAGTGAGATTCTAGTTATAATCGATACAGAATAACAGTGACTAGATTTAACTTTCTGTGTGCAACATCAAAAAATACCCAAACAAAATACACAAAATGATGGCTTTCAAGACACTGGACACTGAGCAGCAACAAAAAAATTGATTTTTTAGACAAAGAAAACAAGAAATCAAGTCCTATACATGCCCCAGTTTTTTGCCTTAAATGAGTTGTCATACTGTGACACAAGGAAGGGCAACCCAGGTGGAACCCAGAAGACTTCTGATTTTAGGAGCTGGAGCTGGAAGTTCAGTGAGACCAGGTTGGCTCAAGTTGTTAGGACAGAGAATCAGAGAGGTAAAAACTGCAAAAAGGAAGCACTCTGGATGGCTTCAAAGGGTCTCCATGAGTATTCAGCAGAATACTGATCAGCTAATGTGTAGACTTTCTCTGAAGCTGGAAGAAGAAAGTTTCTTGAAAATGTGAGAGAGAACAGTACCTGGTGCCCACAAGGGATGAAAATGATACTTGTTATCACAACCCAGAGAAGAAAATCTCACATAATGCATTGTGCAGTGTACTTGGAAGCATATTATCTCAGTAGCAGAAAATAATTAGCCCTAGACTAAACCCTGCTCTGATCCTGCCTAAAAAAATATCTTAGATGTAAGACAAAAAAAGTTTATACTTTTTCCAAGCAACATAATTGCTCATCAGAATAAAGGTCAGGAACATTTAAAGGTACACAAAAAAAGTCCAGAATCCAACAAGATGAAATTCATAATTTATGCAATAAAAAAGTGTGTCATGTAAAAAAAGCAGGAAAATATAACACATAATAAAAGATAAATCAATCCATAAAAACTGACACAAAGCAGATACAGGTGGTAAAATTAGCAGAAAAAGACATTAGAGAAGTTATTACACCCTGTGTTCAATAGCTTAAAAATAAAGCAGAGACATAGAAGATATTTTAAAGAACCCAAATTAAACTTTTAGAAGTAAAACCTACCATGTTCGACATGAAAATACAGTGGGTGGTACTAATGACAGATTAGAAATGCAGAAGAAAAGAACAGTGGTCTTGAGGACATGCCACTAAGAAAGCATTTAAAATAAAATAGAAGAATACAAAATGGAAAATGTGTTAATAAATGGTAGAAAAACTGTGAGTCAATATGCATGTAATTGTAGTCCCTGTAGAGGAAGAGAGAGAGGAACAGAAAAAAATGCTTGAAAAAAGTAATAGCTGAAAAAATCTACATTGAATGAAAACTATATACTCACAGTCCAAGAAGCTCAACAAACTCCAAGCACATAGAACTTAAAGACAATTAACACCACCTTAAAATCTAATTTGGATAAAACCAACAATAAAGAGAAAATCTGAAAAGCAGCTAGAAAAAGAGAAGACAAGTTATATATGGAAAACAAAGGTAAAAAATAGCAGCAGATTTCTTATTTGAAAGAACGCAAATGGTAAAAAAGTGGAATGACATCTTTAATTTATAGAAATGAAAAATAAAATAAAACTGCCAACCTAGAATTCTATACCCAGTGAAAAGAAATCATTTGAAAGTGATGGTAAACAAATATTTTTTTTTTTTTTGCAGATTACAAAAACTAAAACAAAATCCTCACCAGCAGAATTATACTATAAGAAATACTGAAGCCAGTGCTTTAGGTCAAAGAAAAATGATAGCAGAAGGAAATGTAGTCTACACAAAGGAAAGAAGATCATGGAAATAGTAAAACATGGAAAATATAAATTATTTTTCTTTTATAGATTTCTTGAAAAGTAATTTACTGTTTAAATGAAGATAAAAACAAGGTGAAGTTTTAACACATGGAAGGAGAATGCATGACAACAAGACAAAGCCAGGAGGGAAGAAAGGTGACGTGCACATACAGTGGCACAGTGTCACTTGAAGGTGGACTGTGATGAGTTAGAGATGTACGCTAAATCCCTGAAGCAGCCACTAAAATAACAAGACACTTGTGATGGCATTCGGGACCCACCTGGGTAATAGAGGACAATCTCCTTATCTCAAGATTCTTAATCACATCTTCATTTTTTCCAAATAAGATAGCATTCACAGGCTCCAGGATCAGGGAGTGGCCACTAGGCAGCCCAGAGCCCCAAGGCTCTTACTTGGAGGCTTGACTGGGGAAGGATTTGTTTACAAGCTCACACATTTGCTGACAGAATTTAGTTCTTCAGCTTCTGTGGGCTTGTATTTCTTGGTGGCTATTGACCAGAGGCTTCTGTTAGCTCTGAGAGGCCACCCACAGTTCCTGTAAATGGCCATTTCCTTCCTCAAAGCCAGCAAAAGAGGGACAGGCTCCAGCAAAACAAGTGCTACAATCTTATGTGATGTAATTACACCTTGAAATTATATACATCCCATAACCTTTTACATATTCTTTTGGTCAGGAGCAAGGCACAGGTCCCATCCACATTCAAGGGGAGGAATTTATACAAGAATATAAACAGAGGTGGTGATCATGAAAGTCCTCTGTAGTCTGCCATCCAGTCCTCAATAATTCACATCCCTTCCATATAAAAAAAATACAATTCACCCCTCCCCTAAATTCCCAAGAGTCCAATTTCACTGTAGCAATTTATCCAAGCCCAGAACTACACTCTTGAAACCTGGCCAGGTGTGGGGGAGGCCCCTTGCTCATAGTTCCTTGGTCAGTCTCTAAAACTAAACAAACAAGTTATCTTCCCCCAACAAATCCAACAGTGGTGGAAGACTGTGGTGGGGGAGGCATAGAACAGAAGCTATAGACAATCTCGATCAAAAAGGGGAAAATGAAAGGTAAAAAGCTCCACAGTGATTCTGAAATTTACCTGTGGGAAAATGCTAAGTTCTTTGATTAGATCTAAATACTTGCTAATAATTCTCCATGTCTCTCAGATCTGCTTTCTGGGATCTTAGTTCTACCTTCTAAGTCACTCTTCCTTTTTTAAAAGAAAGACAGCCCATTGTGATATTGTGATTTATACTAAGAATTACATATTTGCCCTCTGTCTCAGTTTTAGAGCTACTACAACCCTTGGAATTTCCAAAATGGTGAGATGAATGTGGATTTTGTTATATTAAAAAGATGACTTTTGGAAAGTCTCTAGGTAACCAAGTGATGGGCACTGGTTGCCAGGAGAACGTACTACATAATTAGTGTTAGAACTTTCCATCCCAAACTGACCTCCTAGGACAGGAGAGGGGCTGGAGATTGAGTTCAAAAACCAAGGGCCAGTGATTTGATAAATCATGGCTATGTAGTGAAACCTCCATAAAAACCCAAAGGAGAGATTTCAGAGAGCATCTGGGTTGGTGAATACATGGAGATTTGGGGAGAACGGTACCTTGGAGAGAGCATGGAAGCTCCATGCCCTTTCCCCATATCTTTCCCTGTGTATCTCTTCCATCTCCTGTTGCTGAGTTATATCCTTTTGTAATAAACTGGTAATTTGGTATGATTTTTTTCTGGTTTCTGCAAGCTATTTTAGCAAATTAATCAAACCTAAAGAGAGGGTTGTTGGAACCTCCAATATATATTCAGTCAGTCAGAAGCACAGGGGACAACCCAGACTTGTGAGTGGCGTTTGCAGCTGGGGACTGGCTGGTCTTGTGGGGCTGAGCCCTTAACCTGTGGGATCTGGTGCTGTCTACAGGTAGATCGTGTCAGAATTGAGTTGAAATGTAGGATGCCCGACTGGTGTCAGAGAGTTGCTTGTGGGTGTGGGGAAACCCTGCCCTGGTACTTGGAATTGAGTGCAGAATCGTTTTACACATGTTTGCAGCTGAGTAGTTTTATCAACCTACTTCTTACCCACAGAATCTGGGGTTACTACAGTCTCCTCTCATTTTTCCCTCTCTGCATTTTTACTCCAAGCTGACAGTGTTCTTTCTGAAACAATTTTCTCCAGCACTTTGTGGCCTCCCTATGGATTTTCCTGGGGTTCACTCCACTAGACAAAAGCTGCACCCACAGATCTTTTTGAAAAATCCCTTTTCCACCTTGGGCCTCTGCTGAGATGGCTGAGACCATGCCATTAAATTTCCTGGAGGGTCTGAGGCTTGATTGAGAAGATCTGAGAGGCATACCTTTAATCTCTTCAAAAGGCTATTTGTGTGGCTGAATGCTCTGACCTTTTGATCTTTTTGAAGTTTTAGTAAAAGATTGTAGATTCACACCCTCAGTTTTTTTCTCTAGAGTGTGCTTTTCTGAGAATGCTTGGAAGCTGTCTCTCAACATTAGCATGTTTTGCCATTTGGAGAAGCAGAGAATATTTAAAGTCCTCAAGTGTTGGTTCCTTTTAGCTTAACAGTTTTTTCCTCCATTTATCAAGATAAATTGAAGGAAAAAACTGTTAAGCTAAAAGGAAACTTCTTGATAGCAAGAAGAAATCAAGAGGCACATTTAACACTGCTTGGCAATATTTTCAGGTAACTAAGTTAATCACAAGTTCTGCTTCTCACATAATTTCAGGGGACAATTGTGCTGAGCCCTCTGTTTCTGTCTCACAGGGACCCTTCTTTCTCTGTATCCAATAACATACATGATTCTCACCTCCTTCTGAGTTCTCTCACTGACAGTATTCTTAATGCCCATGTTTCTATTAACAATCTGTCCAAGACAATTTAGATTTTCTCTATCATCATCTCCAAAATTCTCCTGGACTCTTCCCACTGCCTAGTTCCAAAGCCACTCCCATATTTTCAAGTATTTTACGTACCAGCACTCCACTTCCATTACCAAAGTCAGTGTCAGTTATGCTGTGCACCATAACAACATTACCACAAACACAGCAGCTGAAAAACACAACACACATTTATTTTTCAGGTCCTGTGGGTCAGGAGTCTGGGCGTAGTTTATTTGGCCTCTCTGCATTCAAGGTGATGGCAAGGGCTAGGTTCTCATCTGAGGAGGGGTATGCTTCCAAACACATGCATTTGTCAGCAGAAATCAGTTCTTTGTGACTATAAGACTAAAAAATTCTGTTTCTTAATGTCTGTTGGCCAAGAGTTGTGCTCAGCTTCTATAGGCATGCTGCAGTTCTTTACCATGTGGGGAAGCAACATACCCACTTGCTTCCACAAAGCCAGCAAGAGAGTGAGAGACTCCAGTAAGATGACTGGAGACTACATGTAGTAAGAGAGACTCCAGTTTTATAGAGGTGATACACAGTCATTCACCCATAATCATACACCTCCCATCACCTTTGCTGAATTTTACTGGTTGGGAGTAAGCCACAGTTTGTCAAGGGGCGGAGATGATACAAGACTGTGAACACCAGGAGGCAGGAATTCAGAGACCACTTAAGATCTGTGTGCCAGGATGAACAAACAAGCCTTATACCCAAAATTCAAGGTTGGTTTAATAGTCAACAGTTAACGTGATTCCCCATGCTAACTAACTGTAAAAGAAAAAAAAAATTGGACTTTCTTCATAAATATAGAAAGACTATTTTATAAAACCTAAAACCCATTCCCAATAAAAAAATTCTTAGCAATCTGGGAACTTCCTCAAGCTGATGAAGGACATCTATAGTAAAGCCTCCAGCTAACATTATGCATAAGGGTGAAAGACAGAATGGTTTTCCCAGAAGACAAAGAGAAGGAGTAAGAGTGAGAGAAAAAAGAGAGAACAATGTCTCTGAGATTCATAGAACCACATCAAACAATCTTATCTACAATGTAAGTCCCCATTTAACATTGCCAATAGGTTCTGTGTCTTTATGCAAAATGATGTCCAATTTTACCATAGGTTAATTGATAGGTTAAATAAGAGTGAAGTTCCTATAGCATCTCATCAATGTTATAATGAAACAACTCTGAATAAAGTGACATTATTTGAGAATCTGGTGCATATGTAATTGGAATCCATGAAGAAAAGGAAAGAGATAATAGAACAGAAGAAATACTTGAAGAAATACAGCAGAAAGGTTTGAAAGATTGCTAAGAGACATTTAACTCACAGATTCAGGAAGCTCAGTGAGCTCAATGCAGGAGAAATACAAAATAATAGATGCACAGGCACAAACTAGTCCAAATGCTAAAAACAGAAGATAAAGAGCAAATCTGTAAAAATGCCAGGGGAGTGGAGCGGGGAAAGCATATGGAGTAGAGATACAAATAACAAGTGACTTCTCACCAGAAACAATGGAAGCATGAAAAAAAATGAAATTACATCTTTGAAGTGTCAAAATATAAAACAACATAACTGACCCAGAACTCTACCCAGAGAAAATATCTCATATTCAAAGAAAGGAAGATCAAATAAAGACAACTGCACACCAGTAGGGCTGAAAGAATTCATCTTTCAGGGACCAACAGTGCAGGAAATATCAATGAAATTTTTCAGGTTGAAGAGAAATGACACCAAATGAAATCCTCTATCTCCTGGAAAGACTCAAAACCACCAGAAAGAGCAAATACCTGGGTAAATATAAGAGGCTGTGTGTGTGTGTGTGTAATTTGACAGTCTTGGTCATTTTTAATGACATTATAGTCTTCTCTCCTTTTTCCTTTGAGAATACACGTTCTTTTTACAAATATCCAGGCCACAACTACATCAAAAAGAAATGACAGTTATCTCAGCAAAAGTGGTGGATATAAGATTTCTGGGACATGCGTGGAGCCTCTTCCCTACCCCTCCCATCTCCTGGCCCTGCTCCAGATCGCCACGCCGCCCTGTATTTTGCTGAAGAAGTCATTCTAACACTCTTGCTCCCACGATATCATTGCATGTAGATATTTTTCAGATCCTGGATTGAAATAACTTGAGAAGGTCATATTGATGAAGGTCATGTCTTCTTGATCATTCTGATGTCTGACATCAATTTAAAGTTGTAAGATATGTCTAAAAGGTGGATATTTTCTTTCTAGGAGTTATAGCTGCAGTTCCAGTAGGTGACGTCAGTGTCCCAGAAGAACAGGGCCAATCAGTAAACCTGTTGTGCATTCAGCACATCGGCATCTTAGAGGAACAGATTTAGTTTAGTCAGTTGTCCCACGTTCCCTACCACGTGGACATGCATGTACACACAGAACCATATGGAAGCTTCTGTAAAAAATTAGAGAATATGATTAAAAGCTAGTTACTTTCATTCCCATTTTTATGTTCTAGAGTACAAGTTTGGGCAATAATACCTTCTAGATACATTTTGGCCTGTTTCAATTCTGGTTTAACTTAGTAAAACCAAGGATTATTTTATGTGATGGCTGCCCCGTTTGGTATTGAAAGATTTGCCGAGGAGTGTCACACAACCGACGAAAGTGTGACGCCGCCCCCCGATTTTGAGAGGGAAAGTGTCAGCAGTCAAAATGAAGAGGCATGAAAGGTGTCATGGAGTTAGGTCCTGATTCCACTGGAAACTTACTTTATGATCTTGGACAAATCTTTAAACATCTTTGAGCCTCAGATTTCTTCCACATAACTCTGTGAACACCCAATTCCTGTAAAATGAGAGCATACTAACCTAGTCCTAATATTACTAATTCCCCAATATTTTTAAGAAAAGGGAACTCCTTTTAATGGAAATGGAGTTCAATTAGTGTAATTCCAAAGCTCTCCCTGATCCTTTACTCTCTGAAAAGATGAGATGCCCAATATGACAAATTTGGGGGAAATGCCTGGGCCTCTGTAGCTCGGTCTTCTTCCCTTTGGGAGCAAGCCTCTGCCTCAAAAGCACAAATTGTCACTTGTTTCTCCAGTCCTTCATCTTACCAGTTGAGCGTTGCCTTCCTGGAGGATAATTCTGACCAATCCTGGAGTTAAATGAGTAGGCTTGTTGGTTCTCACTCTAAACTGTCTTCTCCAATTCAGCAACATCAGTAATAAAAGTGATTTTGTAGACTCATTTAATCATGTTATTTTCCAGCATATACAAACACTGGTGGAGTGGAAGTTCTCTTGGAAATTTCATAAAGCTGTATGAGGGAGATTTGTGAAGAGTCCACAAAATAGACAGGCCATCCAGCATAGTGGTTAAAATTGCAGGCTCTAGCTGGCTCTCTTTCAGGCTCTGCCTCTGGCTCCCGCTCTCGGGCTCTTCTCCCTTGAGGATGCCTGGATGATCCTGCTGCAGCTGCCTGCATTTCCCAACGGACGCACAGAAAAAAGTGTCCTCGAGTGAGGATGAAGAAGGAGAAGGAGAAGGGGAAGAAGAAGAGGAAGAAGACTTATACAATGGAATACTACTCTTTCATAAAAACAAGGGAAATCCTATAATTTGTGTCAACATGGACGGACCTACAGGGTATTATGCTCAGTGAAATAAGTCAGACAAAGAAGGGCAAATACCGTATTATTTAACTTATTTGTGAAATCTTAAAAACAGAGTAAATGAACAAACACAATAGAAACATATTTATACGTACGGAGAACAAACTGATCACTGCCAGGCAGGATAGGATTTGGGGGGCCAGGTTACCAAGTTGAAGGAATTAAGAAGTACAGATTGGCAGCTACAAAATAGTCACAGGCATTTCAAGGGTATCATCGGGAATATATTCCATAATCTTGTAGTGGCTACGTGTGGTGCTATGTGGGGACTAGTCTTGTCAGGGGGTCACTTTGTCAGTTATCTAAATGTCTGACCACTGTGCTGTGCACCTGAAACTAATATAACGCTGAACGTCAACTGTAACTGAAAAATAAAAAGTACAAAAAAAATTGCAGGCTTTGATGCAAGTTCATCTCAATTTTAATCCAAATTTCAGCCCTTCCAGACTGTGTCCTTAGGCAAGTTATTAAATCTCTGTGCCTCAGTGTTCACATATGTAAAATAAGGGAAAAATAGTCCCTACCTTTTAGGGTGATTTTGCGGATTATCCAAGTCAGTATACCTAGCACTTGGAATAGTGCCTTTTCCATTGTCAGTGCTCAGTAAATGTGAGTTACCACTACAAACTATGAGAGTGGAGTTACTTACAACACCTGCACTCAGCACAATAAGCACTGCAGAACATATTATCATCATCGTTGCAGTGGCCAGTATCGAGGAAGCAGTTGTGCTCTTTAGGGTAAAGTAGGTAGTGTGTATAGACAACAGTGCAGCAAATACACCCAGACATTTCTCGGCTTAGAGAAGTATTTTTCACTCCCGCAACATTGCAGAGAAATAAAGACTTATGTGTAAACAAAAACTTGTCCCTGAATGTTTATAGGAGTTTGATTCAGAATGGCCTAAAGGTAGAAAGAACCCAGATTTTCTTTTCACTGGGTAAATGGTTAGACAAACGATGGTACGTTCATATCATGGAATATTGCTTAGTAATAAAAAGGTATGAACTGTCGATACACATACCAACCTGGATGAGTCTCCAGAGAATGATGCTGAGTGACAAAAACGGCGATCCAAACACATTACGTTCAGTACGATTCCAATTATACAATGACAAAATTGTAGCCGTGGAGAGCAGATTGGTGGGTGTGGGAGTGAATGGAGTGGGGTCCTAAGGGGGCAACACGACAGACCCATGTGGTGCTGGGAACGTTCTGTGCCTTGACCGTATCAAGGTCAATTTCCCAGCTGTGATATTATAGTTTTTCAAGATATTGATGATTAGGAGAACTGGCGAAAGGGTATCTGGGTCTCTTTATATTATTTCTTACAACTGCATGGGACTCTATAATTATCTTCAAATGAAAAGTTTAATTTTAAAAATTCCTTTATTTCCTAAAAACAAACAAAAGATAGAAATCATAACTTGCATTTTAACTCCTACCTGATTTTAAAAGGTGGTGCACAACTGTTTCTTAAAAGAAACTTTTCACTGGAAAGCCTATTCTCACTGGAAAGATACATGCACATTTGTAACAGTTCACAATGGCTTTGTGCATACTATTCATTACTCAACTGACTCTCTGAGGTCAGCCCAGACCATGTTTGCTCTGGAAAAGGCCATTTTATTCAGAGCTGACAGCTCTCCAGCCCAGCTACAAAGTTCTAAAAGGCCAGCAAGCGACCTACCACCAGTCTCCAGGGAGAAGCAGAGGACAGAGCATCCACGGCTCCTGACTTGCAGAGTCACACTGTGGTGCCTGGGTCCAGGGTGTTGTCTGAGGGGCAGGCCACCGGACAGAAGAAATTCTGGTATTCTCCCAACAGCCAGGCCTCAGAACTGACCGCTGACATCCTCAGAGCTGAGGATGAACCAGAGTAGAAGGATCTGGGGCTGACTGGCTGACCCAGTTCCTCTTCCATGTGCCACCCTCCACACAAGGTCCCACTTGTGACATTTATTCTCCTCCATGGCTCCCCTAGGCGTTCACTTAACCAGACTCTTCGACCTCTTAGAGAGTAGTCATTTGTTCAAAAAACAGTCATTGAGCACCTCCTGTACTGTGTCAGCCATTAGCACACAGTGCTGATCAAGGCTGTCTGTCCATTTCACCATCAAGGAAGTTAACCTCCCTTATCTTCATAATGTACCGTATGTTTTCTGAGCGCCTTCTATGAGCAAGGCATTGTGCATGACTTCGCTGACCTTTCTGGGTTAATATTATCAGATCCTCACGGTTTGCATGAAGAAACACAGGCCTGGGAAGGTGAAGGAGCTCAATGTCCACAGGAGCTGTGAGTCTGAGTCGCTCTGTAGTATCTTTATTTTGTCTGGCTCTGGCCACCGGTGCTCTGAACCTTGAGTTAGGAAACCTAACTGAGCTTCCCCTGCACTGATTTGGTTAGGTATCATTTCAATCTGTGTTCTCCACCTCATGTCCCCTTTGCTACCTCTGCCTCTGGGAACCCTGTGCTGGTGATTCCAGTCTGATCACCTGCCTTCAAATTTGGATTCATCACTTGAAGATTCAATGTATCACTCTTCATCCAAACTGGCCAGCCATCTAAGGTAAAACTTGTGAAGACGCATGAGGACTTTTTGTCACTACTGTTTGCAGATTCATTGTATGGAAAAGAAAAGCCACCATGAAAGTCATTGCCCACCAGTTGTTTTATTTACCAGAACGAATACAAGATCTCCACTACCCACTGGCCAGCATCACCATTCCTTATCCCCTTTCCAAGAACACAGTGATAAAAGCTAGCATTTAGGGAACACTGTGTTAACACATAAAGAAACTGAGGTTTAGAGGGACTGAGTAACATCCCCAGGGTCACACAGCTAGAAGAGTCGAAATTAGGACCTCAGTGTGCCTACCTCACCGTGCCGAGCCACCTGCAGGAAAACAGCGTTCGCCAGCCGAGTGCACGCTGTCAGCGCATCTGTCCTGGCAGCGCCTTGACTCTGCTTGACCGTGTGAACTAGTGGATCGGCGGGCATCTATTACTAAGTTCTTTTGCTGCAACTATTAGCAGAAAAACCCTATGAGAGCTACTAGCTAGTTTTCAAGAGAAATGATCCTATTCTAGAAATATAACAACAATTTAAAGGTTGGGCTCTAGGATCCAACAATGTGCACTTGAATCTCTGCTTGGCTCCTTGGCTTCTGTGACCCCAACAAATCGGGTTAACTTTTCTGCATTTCAGTCTCCTTGTCTGCAAACAGGACTAACTATGGTAGCTGTCTCTAAAAGTCACGTAAGGAATTTATAATTAAGCTTGAGCGTGCTGCTCCTTTAGCTTATGGAGAATTTTCTGGTTGAGTTTTATGAAAGCTCAAAAATGGATCATGTAGTTTTCACAAGCATTCTCAAAGCCTAAGTGCCTTTTAATCACACCTCCTTGAACTAGTCTCATTTCCACACTAAACTGTCCTAATCTTGGAAATCTTGCTTCCTTTGGAGCTAGAATCACAAGCACCAAAGTAGAAACAAAAACACTCTCTCAGCGTTTATGAGGCGAGCGCTGCGAAGTGCCGGTTCCAGCAGAGCCTTCCTGTGGAAAGACTGAAAAGTTAAGTCCGGGCAGTTCAAAGACTCAGAGCTGCCGAATAAAAACAAAATCCCTTAACATTACACTGATGGTTCTTCCGGATAATTTGTAGAGAATTCAACAGTGTTTATTACAGGTTCACTTAAGAAAGCCAAACATTCAGCCCTAAACGCAATTTCAAAGCAAAACTCTAAACAGTGTTTTCGAACAAGGAGGGAATTATGTGCACAATCTTACCTCCCAGGGGCTTTGAAGGATTAACGAGGGAAAAATAGAAGCTATGGGGAGAAAATCTCCAGAATGACAGGAAATAAGAGAAATTCACCATAATGGAACAGGTTGACAGGGTGTAATGTTTATAATGTGAGTTTTAATAGACATTAAATAAATCCCTGCAGGTAGGTGGACTTTCTGTGCAAGGTAACACTGCTCAGGGTGGAACACTCAAGTGGAGCGGGAATTGCTGCAGAAAACAGAAAGTAGTGGAGGTACACATTACTTTTTCTTTTCTTCTTTGACTCTGTCAAAGGAGCATTAGTATTTGTCCTAAAAAATGTTCTTGGGGTGGGGGGAGCAAGTCAGACTATTTTATTTCCTGTGAAAATGACACCCAAAATATCATGTTATTATACTATTTATGATACTTCACCCTAAGGGGGAAAAAGCCACATTCTTCTCCAATTAGGATAGAAAATATTAAAATGGTCAACATTCTTAATAATGATGAATAGACAATGAATGAATCTAAGGCCTTTAATAAATGTAAAACATGGATATATTATTCGAGACCTTCATATGAGTTCTTTGGGGGAAGATGGAATGTGCTGGGGCAGCAGCGCCATGAATAACTCTTTGATCTTCCTCAAGTCTTCACTGTTTCGGTGCCACCCCACTCCATCTCAGTTATGTAGCAGTTCCCCCAGAAAGCCATTCATTCCCTTCACAGACAGGACAACACCGCAACTGTGTTTTCTACCAAGGACAGTTGTGCATCCCCAGTGTGAGTCAAAGACCAGGAGCCAAAGGGCTGAAGCTCCACCCTCTCTGAAGTCAGGGGTTTTGGAACCAATGTAACATAGTTAGGAGCACCCAGACTTTGGAATCAAAGTGATCTGGGTTTGAATCCGGCCTCAGTCCTTCTCTAGGTAAATGGTCTTGGACAGTGTCTCATCTCCAGTGCCCACCTGCACATCAGAGGAAGCAGTGCTCACATGGCAGGATTGCTTGGATGAATAAGTGAGATCATTATCTCAAGCACCTCGCTCCTGTTATCTGTGTCATTGCTGTGATGGCGGTTGTCATAGTTCCAGCCCAGAACATTGAGCCTATTGAAATATTGCAAACACCACATGGGCGGTGAGCAACGGATTAGTGACAGTGTTGTCCCAGAGTTGGCATTGTTTTCCGAAATACAAAGTTCTTTTCCTTCCAATGCCAGGCTTAAAGGCCATTCAGTACGCAAAACCATGTTATAGTTGTCTTTGTTGTTAGAACCACTGTCTTTTGGAACTTGTCCAAGGTCAACTTACCAATGATAGGGACCAAATACGTGGACCCTCCATATCAAGGATCTAGTGCTTTTCTTTTATGATGCACTTAAGAAAATTTCAGAAAGAAACACTTTATCTATACAAACTAGGATTTTATAATGTGACATGTTTCTCTTTTTTTCTCTCTCTTTATAGTGCATGTGAGGTTTCTTCAACAAATTTTAAAAATTGGCCTGATCGATGAGAAGCATTTTTACAGCCAACTGTTTTTCTCAACATAGGAGTAAAAACTCAGAACAGTATTACTTCTCTGTGGGAAGAATGTTGGGGATCCTGGTGAAACACTTTGCTAGAAGGGAAAACAGTTTTTTCTTCCACCTGATTAAACACTAAAAAAGTGTAATTAAGAGAGTCTTCTTCAAGCATTATTAATTTGAGAACAAGATTGAATGAAGATTTATGACAGTTCTCAACACGATAGGTACAGAGAAGATTGCTCAATAATTACTTGCTTATCTGAAAGTTACGTCTTTCCCAGGCTTCAACATCTCATTTTGCCAGAATGCACACTGAAGACCTAGAATCTCTTTCTTTTGGGAAAGACAAAGTTACCTTGTTATAAGAATAATATTCCCTGACATATGGCCTAACACTGAATTGTTGGTTACTCCATAAAGACATTAGAAAAGGAAGTCAAGGGAAGGTAAAGGAGATGACACATGGCTACCTCATGGATTCTTATAGCATTATTTCTTATAAAAAGTTGGCAGAAAATAAGTTTGCAAATCAAGTGGCACTTCAACTCCATTTCTTATTTTGCCACTGCTTCCCAGGGGTGGTCATGGAAAATACATTTAGTCTTTTGATACCTTCATTTCAACCAATATCTTCTGAACTTTTGTAATGGATTTTGTAATAGCTCTCTATTCCTGCATAACAAATTGCCCCCAAACTTAGAGGCTTAAAACAACAAACACTCATTGTCTCACAGTTTCTGTGGGTCAGTAACCCAGACAGACTTATTTGGGTAACTCTGCCTTAAAGTCTCAAAGGGCTACCGCGTTGACGGCGGCTGCTATCTGGAGGCTCAGCTGAGATAAAGTCCACTCTAAGCTCACTCATGTGGTTGTGGGCATGACTCTGTTCCTTCCAAACCGCTGACTGAGGGCCTTAATTCTTCGCTGGCTGTTGACCAGTGGGCCACCCTCCGTTTTTTGCCACGTTGGCCTCTCCTCAGAGCAACTCACAACAGGGCAGCCGGCTTCCTTCTGTCCGAGTGAGCAAGTGAGAGAGTGAGGGGCAGGCTTGCGAGGCAGAAACTACTGTCCCTTTATAACCTAATCTCAAAAGTGACATTCTCTCACATCTACCTTCTTTAGAAGCAAATGTCTGGGTCCAGCTATACTCCAGAAGAAGAGAGGCTACACAAAGGCATGAATATAGGAAACGGGGATTATTAGGGCCACGTTGCAGGCTGCCTCCCACAAACTTAGTCATAGCTGATCGGGGTCACAGGAAGTCATTCATCTAGGTCACAGTCTATGAAATTTCACTCTGTCCTTTAAACAGGACAGCATTATTTATTTATTCATTCAAGGCCACATTTAAAAAAATCTATTCAATCATTTGCAAACATTTATTGTGGGGATGCTTCAAAAGGCCCAAGATAAAGGAGTTAACAATTCTGGCCCAGAAGCCACCCTTTGATAGTGAAGTTCTCTACTCCATTCAAGTGCAAATATCTTACCATGACGACCAGAACCACATGAAGGCAGAGAGGGCCAGAGGTTTTCTGCCTCCACAGCCCCAGCCACTCTGCCATCACCTGAAAGCCTGGAAAAGGTCTAGAATGGGAAGCTTTACATGAAGTTCTCAGCACGCTTCTTAGGTAAACACAAGGCATCAATCTCATTAATGCTCTTTCTCTAGGGCGGAAAGAGTGGGCTGCGGTTCCTGTGGACTGGAGGAGGCCATGGTCTCTCCTGGCACAATCTGCTATGGCTTAGTAATGATTTCTGTGTTATTTCATTGTTATCTAAGTCTAGACTTCCTACCTGATGTTTTTATATGTGTCCTTCTGGTTTCCCTATCTCAATAATCAGCTCTCTAAGAGCAGAAGTTACATCTTACCTGTCCTTGCATCTAAAACAACTTTCATTAATATAGAATATGTGCAATAAGTGATTTATACACAAATGCCTCTTTCAGATGGGACCTAATTTATAACAATTTAAGTAAAACCAACTTGGGATCGGTAATTGAAGGGCATCTGGGGGCACAATTTATTTATACTTCCCCACATGATTCCTTTCTTCTATTCTGGCTTTCCTTAAGCTATAGGTCTTTTTTTCACGTCCCTTATCCTTTTATCCACAAAAACAGGCATTTCTTTCTGTCATTCTTTGCCTGAATTCAGCCTCTGCTCCTGCAATAGCCCCATGTGGGGCAACGGGCACCAGGGCCTCTTTTAAGAAGGACAGCAAAGAAAGGCTCTCTGCCAACCCCACCCCCAAGCACAAACGTAAGCTGACTCTGCTCTTCCTTTCAGTCTTTACAGAGTTTTCTATTTAAACATGGGGACACAGGTTTACTATGGTCGTTGTATGTATTTTAATACATACATATCTTTATCCACTTTGAGAACGTGTTTCCTGTTTTGACTTGTTCTCTAAATATGCATAATTTTTAAATTACAGGTTTACGTAAGGAAGACAATTTAGTCAAGTATAACTTTCTTCACAAGACATGTCCTGGTGGCAGCACATAAATTTTGGAATGCAGCAGGCTCAGAGAAGACACACAACGAGTCATCTTCTCCCTACTCTTCCATCTCAACATTTTAAAGACATACCTGTTTTCTAAAGCAACTAACTCTGTAAAAGGAGGTGCTCTCTAAGCAATGATAGTAGGGACTGAAACTTTAGCTGATGTCACCCAAATAGAAAAAAATTCAAAATCCCATCAGAGTGATAGAATGTTCCTTTAGCAGGAGGGCCTTTTAGGCCCAAGTGGCTAAAGGGCACAGTCACTTCACCGGTAGTCACTTAGACCATCTGTAGAGTTTGTAAAGGATGGCAGAGAGGAAGGGTGACATCTTGGAGAACGAGGCTGTGTCACTCATTGTGTAGTTGAACATTAGACAATTCCAAACTGCTTCTTTTTCTGCATCTTGCTTTATTTTTTGGAGTGTCCATTTGTGAGGTCAAGGGACAAGTTTCTGATTTGAAATCCAAGGGCATAAGTTTCAAAACTGAGAGCTTTTACGTCAGGTTGGAAAACAACCAACTAACTTAAATGAGTTTGTTTATTATAAGTTAAATCAAAGCAGAAACACATAAACAGGTTGATATATACCCAACACTGATGAAAGCTAGACTTCAGCTGTGTCATAGGACAGGTCTCCTGGGAAGAGGTTCTGAGGTGGAGATTTCTGTGCAAACAGTTTCTTTGGGGAGTGCTCCAGGGAGTAGCACCTGTGGAAGACAGAGCGAGGCAGAGCTAGGCAGAGGGAGAAGTCAGGCTCAGCAGGTCCCTCAGGCAGTCCTGAAGCTTGGGTGGCCCTTGAGAGTCGTCACAAACTGAGCATAAGTTCAGGTTTTATAATCCCCTCCCCATCGTCCTCACTCTCTTTGCCACTGGGCTGACCTAATGACCTAATGACAGAAGAGACGGGGAGACAACTTGGAAAACACAGCACCTTCTAGGCTGAGGGTAATTTCCTGAGAGGAACTTGGCTGTAGGCCGACGGCAGCCTACACTCCCAACAGATTACCTCAGTCCTGGAAGGGGGATTGGGACAACATATCACAGAAAATGAGGAAAATGAAGTCAGACAAAAATCTGGGAATTAAAACAGAAAATATTTATATAATTTAATTATTATATTTAATATTAAAGAATTAATGCAAAAAGCTCAGTAAAAATAGCTAAAAGTAGATCATAAGTGAATAGAAAAGAACAATGAAAAACTGCCGTGATGTCAGCCAGGCAGATACCGTCCACTGCAATCAAAGTGCCTTCATGGCAGGACATTGTCAGCAATGGTGGAAAAGTCAACATATTATTTCTGAAAAATATGTGTGTGTGTCCTTCCAGGCAATAATCTACAAGAAGATACTTTTTTTCCTGCTAAAATAAGGAGAGGTCAGTGAGATGCAGGTGACATTACAGCATCCTCAAGATCTTTTATAGAAGACCCTTTACCAGCATCTGACTGATGGCATGGGGAGGCACATTTACACACCCAGAGTGTCCAGTTATTTGCAGTGATCTGTTCCAAACAATTAAAAACATCAGCAATAGCCCTGGCTGGTGTGCTTCAGTGAATTGAGTGCCAGCCTGTGAACCAAATGGTCACCAGTTCAATTCCCAGTCTAGGGCACATACCTGGATTACAGGCCAGGTCCCCAGTGTGGAGTGCACGAGAGGCAACCACACATTGATGTTTCTCTCCTTCTCTTTCTCCCTCCCTTGCCCTCTCTAAAAATAAGTAAATAAAATCTTTAGAAAACATCAGCAATAAATAAATTGATGAAGTCCATGTCATTGGTCAGGCTGCTTCTGGATATTTAAATGTTTTGAGTTTCAGTAATTGAAGGCGGATAGACTTAGAACTCTGAAATTAGAACATCAGGCCCATGTCATGTACAAGGGTAAGGAGCAGCCTCTAGTGAGTGCTGCAGATCAAGGACAATGATAGAAAAGTGTTTGGACCCAGCCAAGACCGGCACCACTAGAAGTAACCCTGGGAAGAATTCACCAAAAATGGGAAGTAAGTGTTGGTAGTTTCTACCAGAACTGATATAGCTCTCTCCATTTTCACCTTACATATTTCGTATATGGTCCAATTTATTCCATAGAGTACATGCAATTCTTCTCAATGAATCTTTTAGTGTTATTTATAAAGTCCCATGTGAAAAGAAACTTTTTGGGCAGGAGGGTGCTAAGGAAGAGGTAAATTCACCAAGTATTTGTGGTCACTCTTCTGGTGCCCCAGTGGGAAGACCAGAAAAGCAGCATCTGTTAGAAAATGATGCCTACATAAGGCTATTCCTTTGTGGGTGGGCCACCTGCCTGTTATGTAATATTTTCACACACTACCTCCAAAAGAGAAAGAAAAGCAGAACTATATATAGAAAGCAATTATAATTCTTACTCACTGGTATAAGCCCTGGGAAGTCTCTCAAATCACTTACTGATACAGGATTTCATTTCATTTCTTTCACTGGAAATGTGTTTGTATATCAGCCTGTGAATGGAAAAATAACAAATACAGCTTCAGTGTTTCCAATAGATTCCACAATGACAAGTACCTTGTAAGAAAAAACAGAGTGTTTTATTTTCACTAAGGTATAAAGGTCAAACTTCAGAGCCTTGAAATGAGGTTTGTTTTGGTCACACTTTCTTAGAGACAAGAAAAATGCAGTAGCCTGGGCTCTTATCCACTCTATTTGGATGTCAGGTCCCCTAATATCCTTTCTCCTGGACACCAGCCTATCCCAGTCCCTAGACTGGGAAGATCCAGCCACCTGGACTTGAACACACTAAGAAAGAGACTAAAATTCAAAAGCAAGTTTATGCTGGTGTCCTGGGCATCTCTGGTGTCCCATCAAGGAGGGTGCCAGTGCAGCCTGGGTGTATGTAGGGATGAAATAAAAACAAAGCTTGAAAAGGACTTTATAAACTGCAGAGCCCAATACAAAAATATTAGGTGTCATTGAACATCCTTATCTTTGTTTCCAGGGATGTTTGCTGAATGAGTTGTGGTGGATACTAAAACCTCATACTGAGGAGGAGATAAGAAACATGAAGGGATAAGAAGATCCCTTCAGCTCCTTACATTAGCCCTGTTGCCCTATACCTCCCCCTGACTCAGCACTTACAGCCATCAGATTGGGAGGCAATGAAGGGTCTGTGCCTGGGGCTGGTCTTCCAACACTATGGCCAGTTATGGTTTGCCCTAGAAATCATATTTCCAACTTTCTTTTACACATAAGGGTCCTGAAGTGCCTTTAGCGTTTGGCTCTCCCTCCCTTCCTGGTAGAACATGCAACTGGGAGAAGGCCCAGAGGCACAGAGAAAGGACAGAGAGAGAGAAAGCAGATACCCTCAAGACAAAACTCATACTGCAAACTGGTCCTCAAAGCGTTAAGGTAGGTGATCTAGTCCCATTATTCTGAGGGCAGAGCGGGATTCCAGGAAGCAGAGAAGGCAAAGAATTTCCTATAACTTTTCAGTTCTGATCCAGATCAAAGGGTAAGAATCCTCACTTGAAATATCTGTAGCAGTTAACCCCTGTCATTTCACATTCATAAAAATTAGCCATTCACAAACTTCCCTTCCCAGATTCACTTACATGCAAACACTTTTATTATTAGCTTTACACCACTCACATTTCAGGCTGGCAAGACAGCCTCAGAAGTTAATGATAAAGCTAGAAATATTATATTTCCTCTCTAATCAAAGTGAGAGGCAAGGCCTGTTCCTTGGGAACCCTCTTCCTCCAAGAGCACCTGCACTACCTAAAGCACCTCCATTCACCATGACTGGGTGAACCACAGAAAGAGTCCAAGCCTAGAGGCCGAGGCTTGAGCTCTAATCCTGGCTCCTCTGTAGCTCTATGACCTTGGGCCACTTCTCTTTGGCTTGTTCTGCCCCCCGCCCCGAAAGTGTTGGGTTAGATTCTAACAGTGTTACCCATGTTCTAACTTGGTTGCCCATGAAGGAAAAAAAGAGCTCTCTAAGGGGAGCTTTTAAAATTCCTGATGCCTGCCACCTCCCTGGCCAATTAAATCAGAAGATCTGGGAATAAGACTCAGGCAAGAAAAATTCTCCAAGTTCTCCAAGTGATTGCAATGTTCAGCTAAGGTTAAGATTTCCTAGTTTAGATCAATGGTTCTTCACTCTGGCTACACAGGAAGATCAAACAATGGACTTTACAAACAAGATCCCAGAGTCCTACCCTAGAAGAATTCCAATAGAAATCTCTGGGGTTGGTCTCAGACATGATATGCTGTCAAAGCACTCAAGTGATTCTAATGTGTAGCTAACTTCATGGACTGCCAGGTTAGATGATCTTCAAGGATGCTCCTTGATCCAAGATTCTAAGCTTCCAAGAAATTGCATTTGTGGGGTTTTAAGCCTGTGAACCACTTTTTCAGGAAACTAAGTATTCTAACTGCTCTCTCAGCTGCTAAGTTAAGCAACTCTGTCTGATTCTAAGGAACAAGAGAGTTATTTCCCCCCAAATCCATCTTCTTCAGGCCTTGGCTCTTGAAAATCAGGAAGGACACACTGTCCCCATCAACTACAATCTATGAAAAGGTCATCTAGACTTGACCTCAGTACCATCACAAGAGTAGATGTCAGGATTCTTAATCTTTTTGGTCACACCATCCCCTTCGGGAGCTTCATGATTTCATCATATAGCTCTTCTCAGAAGAAAATTTCACTTCCGCATATGTACATCAAATTGAGCATACAAGTTTAACGGGCCCCTGCACCCTAGGTGCAAAAAATTCTATTCTGTTTCACCACAAAAGTAAAACATTTTCAAAGCCCAGGAAAGCCAAAATTGAAACATGGTAGAAAGAGCGGGGACTGAGAATTAAGAGTCCTGAGTTCTAATCTTGGTTCCACTTCTAACCAATTGACATTCAAGAGTCACTGAATCACTTAAGGCCTCAGTTTGCTCACATGTCCCACTAAGAATCATAACACCTACCCTGCCGTACTTCTGCCTTACCTTCCACTCTAATAAAAATTTGTCACTTTCCTCACATACACATATACTCTGTCCAAACTGTGTCTTTGGGACCATAGCCTCAAAATGTGTTTATTTACTTGTTAACTTTTTGTTGACCAAAAAGCAGTGAGGATAATGGTATATAAGGGTCTTGGAGCCTGGAAGAGACTGGGTGAAGGAATTGCACACAATGTCCTTCTACTTGGAGAATGACTCAGAATCTGGCCTTGGGAGTGGTGAGTGGAGAGCCCACGGATCCACCATGCACCAGCCATATAGTCCTTGGTGGGAATAGGCTGGAACTGGGACCAGATGTCTGAGAAACAATCTCTCAGACTGCACAGTAACTGCCAAAGTGGCCACGAGCTTGGCAGAAACTCTCTCACTGGTGAGTGCCAAGTGGCTTGGAGAGAGTAGAAGCACTGCCTGGTCTTTGAGCACAGGCATTTGGGAGAATTTGTGTTCCTAGGCTCACAGGACACGCAGGTCATTAGCACTCTAACCTGACAAGTGTGCCCGTGAGTCGTTGCCAGGAGGGCTGGTTGGATGGCTCTGAGGGACCCCAGACTTGCCTCATCAGCAGAGCACGGGGTTGTTCTACCATTAGCCTTGGGCAGAGTTTGGCCTCTATAGGCGAGAAAATATGAAGACTGTTTCTGGTTGATGCTCTCATTTCCCATTCTGTCCCCAGCCCACATTCCCTGACTTCTAGACAATCTTTACAGAAGCATGAGATGAGTGAGGAGAGAAAGACAACAGTGTGTGTCTTGGGCACTAAGCTTCTGCTCAGTTAATTCACTTAGAAATAGAGAGAACCCCCATTCCCCAGAAGAGCTTTTTCTCTTGAACAATATTGAGGAAACAGTAAAAGAAGCTTTTAGACAGAAGTGGTTATGTGTGTACATGTGGGGAGACTAGATAGCCTCAGAGAACCTGAGTGATCATGGTGGGGCGGAAGGAGAGTGAGAGCAAATGAGCCTGGAATTTTGAGTCCTGTCTGTCTGTAACAAGATGCTCATGCTTGCATGCCCCCCCCCACCCCGCCCCACCCCTGCCCGCTCTCTCTGAGGGGCCCAGAGGGACTGACTACAGGACCAGTTCTAGAGCTACTTTGGGGGTGCTTTTGTTGTTACATCAAACACACACCACATATTTATGTGCCTTCTGAATAAAATGGGTTGACTGTTCATTGCCAGATCACTGCAGAAGTTCCCTACCCGTCTCCCTTGGGAATCAGAGAAATCCCTACGGAATGGAGAGGGAGTTGCTTAGGGAGGAACAATGCCAGTCTCCAAATTCTACACTTCAAGGTGGTCTCTGGTCCTTCTAACCTCAGGACTCTCAGTGGAGCTGTCATTGATGGCCATCAACATGTCACAATCACAAAAGTGGTGATAGGGTGCCATACTTTGGAGATAGAATTTCTCATCCTCATCTCCTACTTCAAGGAATGACACACCTGCACTTTTTGTCCCTCCACTGCCTGGTTTCTTCTCACTTTGTCCTACTGGAAAAGAATAGTCCTGGCAATGCACCGTGCACCAGCAGAACAATGTGGCTTTCTTTCTATGTCCTTGCAATGCCTCCATTGCTGCCTGTGAACTGTCTGCAACTACTGTTTCCAGCTGGGACAGAGGAAGATATACAAGCAGTATATATACTTTTAAATATTTACTTCATTGAAAATAAAGATAGGTATCTCATCGTTTCTTCCCATAAACCAAGTGATCTGGGTTTCCAAGCTGGGGCATTTCTTGTTGTCTTTACAGATCTGACACATGAATGCTTTTGTACCACAGATTCTTTCCTTTTTTTAAAAACAATTTTTTTTGGAGAGAAGCTTTCATGTTCTGTACAAAATTGCTTTCCAGCATCTTTGAATCACAGGGAGAAGACACAAACAACTGTGCCAATGACCAAAATAGGAGATGGATCCGACCATCAGAAGGTCGTTTTGAGGGTCCCTGTCTTGATCATTTGGCAAAGTCCCAGTGGGACCCCTGGCCAGAGGAAACCAAAGAGAGCCGCTTTCAGATTCAAGAATGCACAAGCCTTCTTGTTGGCAGCTCCTCAACCCCACACCTCAGTTCTGATGAGGTGAAATATATTCACTGTTGATGGTGATGCCTCACCAAGATGTTCTTTACAAACCTGGGAAGATGCTGAACAAAGCTGTCACACCCTACATGGCGGGACGCTGCCTTGCAAGGTCACCCTTCTCATTGCTGCTGGAGTGAGATGGGGCTCAGACCTCTCCACCTTCCCCTTGCTGTTGAGGAAGTTGTGCTTCATTTTCATATCAGATGGGGTCCAGCTCCAAGCCAGAAACCACACCTGTTAGTCTAAAAGAGGATTTACTGTGAAGAATTGTTAACTATAGATCTTGAAGAACTGAGAAGGCAAACATAGAACACTTGGGTATTAGGAGATAGAAACTAGAAGAAGCAACCACTACTGTAGGGCTGAGGGCACAAAGGAAGAGGTTGGAATTACTAAGACTTAGAGCTTTGAGGAGGCTTCAGGGAGCTGAAACTCTTACTTCTGAGATCAAGACACCATCTTGGGACTGTCACACAGGGAGCAGACGATGTTGCTAGGGCAGACACTGACAGGAACAGGAAGCAGGGGAATGTGTTGCTGTTTCCTCCTCGGCCTCTCTCCAGCACCCCCTATTGGCAGTACCTGGCAAAGAAGAAACATAATTTGCAGCCCCCAGCCCAGCCTCAAAGGCTGAGAACTGAGACTAAGAGACAGTGGCTTGAGAATGAGTGCAGTTGGCTAGGTCTCCACTGCTTTATCATCACTGACCTACTTTCCCCTTTTCCCTGATCCGCCACTTAAGCTGTGGACTGGCCCTATTTATTTCCTTAACATGGCTAAGCTTAGGTGGGAAGCAGATTTCTGGGAGCCTTCTATTTAGGGAAACCAGCATACCTCTGACCCAGGCTTTCTCAGCCTCAACTCTGCTCTCTTTGGAGCTGGATAATTCTTTGTTGCAGAGGGCTGCCCAGAGCCTCGGAGGATGCTGAGCAGCATCACTTGCCACTGCCTATTAGATGCTTGTAGCAGCTTCCGGCCCGCAGACAACCGAAAATGACAACCAAAAGCCTCCAGACATTGTCAATGTTCCCTGGGGAACAAAATCTCTGCCAGTTGAGAATTCTGCTCTAACCTCTCTCAGCATTGTTACCCAGGACTTTCTGGCCTGAAGATTAGAATGGTAAGAACGCGCATGCATTCACATACTACTTCATAGTTATCAGAGCTCTTTCTCTGCTTTATATAAACACATTTGGACAATCCTGGATGGCAAGAAGAGACAGATACTATTGTCTCCTCTTTATAGCCAGCAAACTGACTCAGGAGCACCCCTACCCCATTGCACCCCCAAGAAATCTTGTCAGGCAGAATCTACACTACCCGACAGCCCCCACCCCCAAATTTTAGGAGGGGAAAGGGATGGGTGGACTGCTGACTGGCAGAGAAGGAAACCTTCCTCCTGCCCCCTAGCTACCAATAATGTTCCTTTTATTCTTCTTTTAAAATGTCCAGCTGTTGCCAGGAATACCATATAAAACATCTTTATGAAGTGAACACAGGCCCCAACAGCTTATACAAGCTGGCTCTGTCAAGGGCCCCGGTGTTTCTAATTAATGCTTGGGTCCAGCGATCCACGCAAGCCCTACCTGCACCCTCTCCCTTAGGCTTTGACTTCTGGCTAACCTGCACAGGGGCCCTTGTGCTTACGACTAATAAATACCCCTGAAGTCTCTCACTGGGTCTGAGACAGCAGAAACAAAAGTCACTTCCAACTAGCTGTGTCCTGGCCCAAACAAGGAGCACTCCTAGGGGTACCCAAGAGAAAGCTGCCTTGCCCTGAGCTGTCCCGCTGAGGAGCATGTGCAGATGAGTGCCTCTCTGTGGGGGGGGGGGGCTCCTCATTTTGAATGTGCTCAGTGTCAAGTGTGGGGGACAGCAAAGGGAGACTCCTCCTTACCCTATAGAGAAATCATTCTGAAAACACAGGGCAGGTATCTTCACACCCCTCCCTTCACCACAGATTTTTTGGTACTCCTGAAGGACAAGGATGAGAGGGTTGTCACTGGACAGGACAAATAGAAGCATATGAAAATGAATTCTGGGAACTTGTGCTCATGGGTGTACATGTCTGTGCACATGTGTATGTGTGTGGGGGCACTTGAGTGGGCGAACCCTGCGGTCTGATTGGCTAACTTCTTGACAAATTGATCACTTAGAATAATGGGGCATTAGAGCTCAGAGGAAGCTCAAATAATAATTTGCCCAACTTCCTCTTCTTATTAATGAAATTGAGACCCAGACCGGTTAGGTGGCAGATCAAGTCCATAATCACAGCCAGTTAGTGGAAACACGCAGGACTAGAACTCCCCGGGCGAACAGGCTTCTTTCTGCATTCCTCACCACCTCTTCTGTGCCCCCCTCTGCAAGAGCTGTGGCCAGGGTTGACAGCAACAACTGCTATAGGCTGACCCAGAGGGAAGGGACTGTTGGGTTAGTGCCTGCAAGTGACCGAGGCTGATGGTCACTGGCTCCCACGCCAGAAGATCATATATTTCTTGGCCACTGGGGGAGGCTGGCCCTGGAGTGAGGAATCATGAGCTGTAACCCAGTCCTTATATTCCTAGTAGAGAATGAAGCCATGGAAAATACCTAGATGGGACATACAAATGCTTGGAAATACTCAGATAATTCCTATTCGCCCTACTTATTAATGTTGATTATATAAAAATAAAACTTAATCTGAATCTTTGCAGCTAAGAATTCATAAATAAACAGGAAGCCCTGTTTTGGCAAGAATTGTGCTGTTATTGTCTTGAGTTTTTTATGGCGCTTCGCATCATGCTGGAATGGCAATTGAACTAGCATTCCAGTGCCACTTATTAATTAAATGACTGGAAGAATGATATAAAAATAAAGATATGAACTTTTTAAATGACAGGTTGACATCTAGGGTCAGGTCCTTTCAAAATTGTAAGGGGATTTTCTTAATCTCTGTTGACTACACAGCACACCAGGAGGACGGCCCCTCTCAGGCAGTGGGCATATTCCAGGTTGACAAAGAATTGCGTGTCCTCAGACTTTTCACACTTTGGGGGTGGGCTGGTCAGTGTGAAGTCTCAGTGATCCCAAAGGACGATGCCAAGCATTGATTTGGAGATCAGTTCCAAACTGTGTCACCCAAGGAAACTCTGTAGACTCTTTGGAAGTGGGGATGATGAAGTCAGCATTTATAGGTTGTTATGAGGCTGAAACCAAGCAGGATAATGCAGAGCGCCATGCAGACTGTAGAGTGCCGTCCAAAAGGTGGTTGTTATTAGTGTGTCACTGGGGCAAAACCACCTAAATTCAGGAAAGTGGATGCCCCCGTGCATTGGAAGTAGTTTCCCAAAGCCACACACGCAAGCCCCATGGAGCCACAAGGTGACAGCTGCAACTGCTTGAACTTGGGAGGTGTCTCAGCGCAAATCAAACATCCTAATTCAAACACAAATTTTAGTTCATGAAATCATAAAGAGGAAGGATTAACTGGCTTACTGGTGTGTCTGGGATCATAAAATAAATAGTCTTGAAGTTTGCAAATCACAACAAAAAAGGCAATGAGTTGATGAAAGGAAACACAGTGTTAAATAAAGAAGAAAATGACGGCCCAAATTCCTAATTCCCTGGAATCATTCACCTTTATTTTGGCACACTTGTTTCTAGACTTTCTTCATGGCTGTACAAATATTGAAAAGTAATGGCACTGATGATGCACAGATAAGGCAAAGATCCTGAGTGCACGACATGAGTGACTATAGTGCAGGAAACCTTAGGCTAGGTGCCACGTCTTCTACAGATGGAGACAAGTGGGTCAAGAGTCCCATGCTCAAAGGTCAGCCTACAGAAGTCACAGGAGCCCCTCTGATGAACCTTTCCACAAACACCAGCCCTGGAGACGGGTATGGCCCGAGGCACACCATGTGTGCACGCTCCACAGAGCAGCTTCTCTCAGCACATTCTGCTTGTCCGACTACTTCCTTGCCTCAGTACTACGAGTACTCTGAGTACCATGAATGCTGTGTGAGTACCATATGAGCAATCTCTTTTAACACTAGCCCTGCTGATTGACTCTTCCTGCTCCACTTCTTTACAAGTCTTTCCAACACGACAATCTCCATTCATTCTTGGCATGTTGAGAAGGCCCTTTGTAACTAGGAACCTCTATCAAGTCCCTGATCCCATGAAGGCTGGAAGAAATGAAGCCCTGCTTAGGCTGGGGCTGAGGAGCAGCTGAACTGGCTCCTGTGCCCAGCAGGAAGGGAGCAGCAGAGAGGGGGAACTGGGGCTTCACAGAGGAGCAGGATAGCTCCTGGGCTCCCATCAGTTCTGCCTGAGTACTTTCCTTATTCCATTTGAAAGAGAGCCTCAGAACCAGCCTTGTGTTCCAAAGCCTCAGGTAATTGCTGATCTTTTTCTACTACTGGGTACTTGGAATCCTCAACGACTCTGCTCTAAATTAGTACAGATAAGCAACTGCTAAAGTGTGACTTTTTTTTTACTGTTTCAAAAGCACCAGTATTCAGTTCCTTCCTTGCTTTCTTGGAAAGAAAGCAGAACAAACAAACCTGGAAAAATAACATAATGGCTAAACGTAAGATAAAATATAAAGCATTAGTTAGAAATAATTTCTACCACTTTGATGTCTAAGAACCTATTTTTGGAAAATAAAATACAGAATAAACATACACAGGCACACATACTGTAATATACAATATCTGATTTGCACCACCACGTTGTGGGAAAAAACTCAACAAATGGAAATTTCTCCTTTAGTCTGGCAGAGAGCCACACCGCACTCTGATTGGGAAAGAAGCCCGCAAATAATGTGGTTGTGTCTGGTTTTATGTTACAGATTATTTGCAGATATCTAACTTTGATTATAGTTTAGCTTTTTAGATTTTTATCACAGAAACATATTTCAAAGAGCCCTAGCATGCAAATGATGGTGGAGAAGCTTGTAAAAACAAACTCTTGAGCTTCTTAGAGCCTAAGAAAACCAAAATAAAAACACTGGATAGGCTGAGGGACCCCCCAGCCCACTGGCACTGGCTGGGCCCCTCTTACAGGGTCAGGTTCTGTCTGCTGAGCTCAGTGTCCTGCAAACACGGTGCTCACCCCCTGGGGTGAGCTGTGAAGTGTGGAACCCACATGAGCAGGAGGGGAAAGTCCAGCCAGCACTGGCTGCCAAATGCTCTGGAAAGGGTGGATCAAGCTTGCTCAGTGGCAACAGAAAGGAACAGAGAAAAAGGCCCATCTTCTCCTCATAGGTCATTCATAGCTCTCCTCATAGTTCATTTCAGGCATAGGTCATTCATAGCCAGGCACAGAAGCAAGGGTACCACACACCCCCTGCCCCCACCCCACGCACACACTGTGTACTGCAGAGGGGTGTGGACATCAATGGAGCCTGGAGAAAGAAGAGCAGAGGCAGAAATTCAGTGCTGCCTGAGTAGGGGTTTGGGAGGCAAAGCTAGCCCTGCAGACTCACCCATCTTGCCAAGTTTGCAGAGCAAGTTTCATCTGCCTCCGGGGTTGGCTTTCTAGTACCAATGGGTTCAGATTGTGTCCTGGATCTTCCCTGGGGGCGGTCTCTGACCTCGCTAATGAATGCACATGTACGGAGGACCTATCATGCTGCCTTCATGGTACTAAGAGTTATGAAAGGAAAAAGGCTAGGAGTCAATTTGGGGGACAAGTGGCAAGTCCACCTCTTAGATTTAGGGGCTGTTTGGAGACCCTTCCAGATTACTTGCTCCTAACTTTTCTCCCACTTTGTCCTGCTCTTCCCTGTGAACCAATGCTTTGATGATCTCCCTCCCTGTCCTGGTAGCATCTCTCCGCTTCTCCCTTCCCAGGAGATCTGCAAGCATTCCAAAGACAACCCACAACAAAGGCAGAGCAGAACTGTGGGCTCCAGTGAGAAGATGGTTTCCGCTGGAGGATCCCACTTGGTGTCTGAGAAGTTCCATACACAGAAGAGGCCACACATTCTTGCTTAGAGGAGATCTGGGATAAGGGGGCGCTCAGGAGCCACCCTTGAAGAGCTTCCAGTTTATCCTGGCAGATAGTATGGTGCAGAAATCTCTGCAGAGAGCAGCCATTCTGGACTTCCTTCCGCCTGGCCCTTCTTGTCATTTCTAGCCACGTGACCTATCAAGTCACATTGCCTCTCTGAACCATAGTTTCCTCACCTGTGAAATGGAGCTGCTGATCCCTGCCCTGTCTACGTGTTTGAGATCATGTATGTGAAAGTGCAGAAGTAGAAGGTGTTATGGAATATTAGATGTTATTTGAACACTAAAGGACTTAATGGACACCAAGGCTGCCAAGGAGGTCCCGTAAGTTCGCTGTCTCAGAACAGAGAATTAGGCTCAGCTGTTGCTGAAAGAGCTGATGTGTCACCTTGTGGCTCATCTCAAAATGGCAAGGACTCAGCCCTTCCGGGAGGTGGGGAAGGGCCCTAAGCAGACCTGCCACCCCCACTTCCTCTCAGAATCGTGAGGGAAAGTGCCTTTATTTTCTGTGCAATCAGCCTGAACTGAAGACACATCACTTTGTGCCAAGTTCCAGGGGGCTTGGGTTTCCTTTCCTGGGGGTAGGGCTCCCATGAGTGAGTGGGAGCAGGATCAACGGGAGCTTAGTGGTTTGACTGAGGGGAACCTACAGGAAAATAATTTAAGAAGATAATAAGGGGGATTTTTCCTGTCTGGAAATGAAGTCCATGAGTCTTTGCAGATGACATTATTCTCTCAAATTCAGAAATGAGTGCAGAAAAAGAGCCTTGGCTGTAACCTTTCAGCACAGTTGGCCATGCTTGGACTTCCTTGGACCTTTGATGCCTTCAGCTTTGCCCAGGCCCTACAGATCAACGTGATGGCCTCCAGGACTCTCCGTCGCAGCACCCAGTAATCATGTGAAGCCAGGGTCCTGCCTGATGCTGCACCTCCTTGGTCTCCTGGTCTCCTCTCTAGCCTGTTAGATTTACTCCCACTTGTTCCAATTATCTTTGAAACTAAAATTATACATTAATTCCCATCGAGGGAGAGGGCAATTCTTTGTGTGGCACCTCCTCCCCATGAATAATTTTCATTTTAACAAGTGGTTTGACCTAAAAAGGTAAGTAGTTTCAAAATTCAGAATTCTGAGCTATCTGTCCAGGAATTTTTGGTTGGCATTCTTTCAATACCTAGAAAAGAGTAACCAGAATGACAGAACATAGAATAAAATCTAGTAAAATCTATTCCAATCTCTTCACTTAATAGGCCCCAAGCCCAGTGACTACTGGGTAAAGAAATGAAGTCATGCATGAATAAGGGAATGGAGCCACAGAACTAGAGCCATCACTGGAGACCATGCAGGATTGTAGGCCAACGCCCTGACTTTTTAGAGGAAGGAACTGAGGCCTGGAATGTCTGCAACCTACCAACCTACCAAAGTTCAGCACAATCAGCGACAAAGGAACGATGAGGGTTCACCTCTCCTGATCCTGTGTCCTCATTAGATGAGTCCCTCCCATTTCCAGCATGACAGGCCGCTGGAGTCATGAGGAAAGAGCTCTGATGGGGGTAGAACCCCAGCCTCTTCCCTCCTCTCTGCTACCCCCCACGTCATCTGCACAATACTGCCAAGTCACTCTTTGAAGCTGGAGGCAGCTTTCATCACTCCCACAACTAGTATGAGGAAAGCATCCTAACATGAGTCTGGGAGAGAAGCCCCCTTGCTTGGTTCTCACGATTCCGGTTTCCTATTCCTTGGCTGTCATCCTATCTCTGATCAGTGTCCAGTAAACAGAAAAGAGCCTGCTTTATGCCATCACAGATAAAGTGACACCAGTTAAGGGCTCCATCTTTCACTCTTTCTTTGAAATGAACCCTCCCTACTATCACTGCCTTTTGTCCCCTGAGAGGAATGTGTGTGTGCTGGGAGGGAGAGGGAGTGGGGGGTTTCTTTTTCGCATTCAAACACAGAAAAGTGCCAGTGCTTTTGCCTCTGAAAGGAGGGGAGAGTAGCACAGGGACAGAGTGTTGGGGAGTCTAGAAGGATTAAAGCAAGTTTATTTGAGAGTGTTTTCATCTTTATCGCTGTCCTTTTAGGCATGAAATGATTGCTCCAGAGGGAAAGCAGTGGCCTCTGTGTGGTCTCAGCGGGTCAGGGTGCAGGATGTGGGCCAAACTCTCTGCAGCAAAAGGGAGGGAGGTGCTGTCTGCGGCACTTCACGTTGTGGTGTCACCTCCTCAGGCTGTGACTGGCCTTTGACATCCCTGATCTCTGAACTACTTAATCCAGGTGTTTCAAAGAGTAGAAATTTCCTTTCCCAGGTACGGGAATAGAGGCCACCTCAGCTGCTTCCTGGCGCTGGAGGGAAGATGTGTGCAGTTCCTGGCGGGAGGACGGAGCCACACACCTCGTGCGGCTCTGGGCCACGCTCACTAGAACACATGAAAGCAATTTCTATTTCTGTTTGCAGTCAAAGCCCAAAACTCAACTTGGTAAATTGTGCGTTGAACCCATCTGTACACAGAAATAACTTCCAGTTATTTCAGTACTTAACCTCATGCAAAAATTCAGTTCGAGCATGGTTTTCCAGTTATTAATACCTAGTGCAGAAACTATCACCCACTGGGAGAAAGGCTGTGCTTAAAGATGGGGTGTGGGTCAAGGGAAAACAGAGGAGGCATGGTGGGCTCTGCCCAGTGCATCTTAAAGCTGCTGTGTGTGCTTCACGCAATGACAGGGTGTGCACCCTTCGAAGGAATTAGGCTTTGTGATAGAAAAGGTTTAGAAGGAAGAATATGGTGAAGTCTGTATCTCTTGATGTCAAATCACAGCTTAAGGACAACATTTTTATCGGGCAAGGTTTTGTAATATGAGTTGGATATAAGAAGCCGGCTCATTATGGAGCATTTTTACTCCCAGTGACTTGCAAATATGCTTTCAGCTAATTCTGTGGTCCTGCCTGGGAAGTAACTCCGAACCCAGCAGGCAGGCCAGTGCACACAGTGCCTGATCAGGAGGCGTTTTTTTCTTTTCTATTGGTGATTGTCAGCTCTGCTGCAGTTTACTTTCCTGACCTTGAAACTTGTTGATTTTTATCTGAGTTTACATGCAGTTCAGATTTGCTAAATGTTTAGGGTTTTTTTCACTTCAGTTTTGATAAACCTGTTTATTACTTTTAAGTTACAAAAAAAAAGCTTGCAAAGATATCTTTGTTGTTGAAATTTCTGATGAAAGTAAATACATTTAGCTGACAGCCTAAAATTCTAGCTCTTAAACCGCTCCCTCCCACCATCACCAACAACTTTTTCTCATTGAGTTGATCCATATAAAATGTGATTTAAAAGTAACAATATGAAGTGTTTTAGGAACACAGCTATTTTATTAGAGTAGCAGTCTGCTTAATTTTTAGAATAATTTTGTATATTATAATTTTGAGAGATTTTGACAAGCTACAGTAAATTCAAGACCAGAAGGGTGAAAGGTCTAGAAATCAGTTTGGGGAGCAGAAGGGAATGAGGGTTTGCGGTCCCAGAGGAGTTGAAGGTCTGTCATGTGGATATATCCTTTAGATCTAATCTGTCATTTCTGCAGGATGTGAGAGCAAGACCACAAGGTCAATGTTGGTGGGACTTAGATTTCTAAAGATGTGAATTGTTCAGAAAAGGAATAAGCTGCCTTGTAAGGGAGTGATCTCATCAGCTGTGTGGGGGCTTCACCCGCAGAGCACCCCCACAACCACCCCCATCTGTCACGAATGAGAATAAGTCTACCAAGACATGATCTGCTTGGGGAGGAATGGTGGCCAATCTTTCAAAGGAGAAAGGCCTTGAGCCTGTTCCTCAATGGGCTTTTATTGGGTTCAATTTGCACAGGAACACAGGTAAAGTTCATCCATCATTATCAGGCAGTAATGGTCAAACAATAGATAACATTCAAAAAACTGTGAGCTTATTCTGAGTCAGGGTCAGTTAGCTAAAGGGCTATAAAACTTTGGGAAATAAATTCATTTCATGCTTGGACCCTTATCAGAAAATTGAAGACATTCTTAGCAAACCAGGTTTCACAGGATTTTATGCATTCTTTCTTAGGCCTAATCACCCTCAGGAAACGCCTGTTCCTGCCCAGGACTGCACCCCACTCCAGCATTGTTTCAGGCTTAAGTCAGGCAGAAGAAGTAAGGCAGCCAAGAGATTAGGAGACCTCTTATAGACAGAATGAGGACTCAGGATATGTCAAAGCTGGGGGGTGAGGGTCCATCACCCCCTTTTTCTATAGCCCCCCAAGTCCTTCCCTGAGGGCCCCTTCATGACCATGCCTGTCTTAGGTCGTCCCTCTCTTGAGGAATCTTACCCATCATTGCCCAATCAGTCATCTGCCCAGGGCCAAGCAGGGTGAAGTAAAAGAGGGCAGAGGCAGCACCCCTGACAGGAAGATAAGCCTTGTCTCCTTAGTGGCTTATAGTCCCAAGGTCTTTTACTCAGCCTTAGCCATGGTGGGGTTACAGCTTCTGAAACCAGGCAGGGTGGTTCCCAAAAATCAATGAGCTATTTCAAAGAAAAACTAGATGACCTCCTGTGAGGAAGGTATGAAGGGATTGTCTGGTGATGCTAAGATGTAGCATTCCCCATCTGCATCTCAAAAGTGTCAGGGAGTATGTGGGCCAGTGGAAGTGGATCAGAGTCAGATAAACAAGGAGGGGGCAATGAGGAACATGATGGGCTAGACACAGGAGACCTTGAAATTATATTGGAGAGCCTCTTACAGTCACTTTTCTCCTGCAAGATCAGCTGCTCCCAGTTGATTACTACACCCTTCTAGTCACATCTCTGAATTCACTTTAGCTTATCAAATCCCTCCCCTGGCCAAGCCTGAAACATCTTCTCCAGCTGGTTTCCAGTGAATGCTCCATGTTCTGATCCCTGGTTCAAAGCTCGTGTGCGGTGATCACTGAAAACCTCACCAGCCTGCCTGGTGGTGTGAATGGAAGACCTACTGTGTCTGCAAGTAAGACTCTGAGTTGCTTTGAGAAACTCCCACGACATAAAGGCAGATGGTTGGTCCCTTGCAACTCCTCATCCACATGTTTCCCACTAATTTACTCTTTACTCATTAAAATATTATTTTGTAAGAGTTTTTTGATGTCTAAGAAGCCTGATGATATCTTGAGCCTTTTCCAGCTTTGGGCCATGAACTGGTGCTCCCAGCAATTATTTTGCCATGTATAATGTGCACTCACATTTTTTTGTTCCAAACTTTCAGGAAAAAAACTTTCATTTTCATTTTTTAATTCAATACTTTATTTATATATAAGACTGATGATCATATTCCAGGGTATTGTTTTGCATACGGATATTGTTATTGCTTTCTAGAGTTACACTTTTAATGTATAGGCATAAATAAAAGAATTAAAAACATTTATATAGATATGGAATTAATACTACTCATGTATAAGGCACACCCTTCTTTTTCCCTCAAAAATTTGGGCAAAAAGTGCCATTATACATGGCACAATATGGTAATGGTACCAGGAGCCAGAGAGGCCCAGTCTGTGGTTGCTACCCTGGACATAAGAGAACAGTCTTGCAAACAGCCCCCTGCCCCCAACTGCGGGACAACTGCGCTCATGCCAGGGGGCGAGGGGGCAAGGCACTTTCCTTTACTCTCTTTGTCCTGCTTCTAGGGATGGTCCAGCTCCTCTGGAAACTTGATAAACCATACCATTCGTTCCCTTCTTTATTCAACAACCATTTAATGAGCAACTACTATGCACTGGGCATTGTCCTGGTATTAAGCATCCAAAAATGAACAATGCTCAGTTCTTGCCCTTGAATAACTCACATGCAGGTGGAGAAGAGAAATGCATAAATAGAACATTCCCAAAGGGGTGGTAAGTACAGTGCCAGTAGAACATAGGGGCTTATAGAATTAAGGGAGGCACTCAACCCAGACTGGGGTGAAAGACAAGTACAGTCATGTGCCACTTAACGACAGGGCACATTCCAAGAAATGTATCATTTGGTGATATTGTTATGTGAACATCATAGAGTGCACTTACACAAACCTAGATGGTACAGCCTGCCTGCACACCTCAGTTTTATGGTATGGACTACTGCTGATGTGTTTTTCTCTTTAAGAAACACAAGTTTTGCTTTTCAGCCTCAGAATCGTTCCAGCAGCTGCAAGCTAGCCCAGGCTCCAGGCCAGGCTGTGTGGGGAGCAGGGCACCAGCTCTATAACTGAACTTCGCTGGTTGGCTAAGAAGACATGAGGGGTTTCACATGCTGGTATATTTTATGTGTAATTCAAGGCAAATTTTAAGAAAATTATTTTATCCTTACCGAGGTGAATTAGAGATGATATTTAGTGCAGGCTTCAAATTCCATCTTTCTTTGTCTGACTCAATTACTAACATAATTTTTAAATCTTTTTACTGATGATAAAAATAACACATTTATAGTAGAAAATTTAGTTTGCTAAACAAAAATATAGTGAATAAAATAGAAATCACCTATAACATTACCCAAAATAACAAATTAAACATTTTAGATGTTTGCCTCACTGATTAAGTCAAACACTGTGTCAAACTGTATAGATGTTTTAAACCTTGTGGTAAATAATTTACAGAAGACTTTCTTCTGATGACTGGACCTCTCTACTCTGTACTCCCAGGCTTCAGGGTCAAGAAGTGCCTAGACCAACCATAAAGTCCTTCATTCAAATAATGGGTTGGCTAGACCTAACCTGTCTGTGTGGAGGGACAGAGGTTTAAGTAAGGCAGCCCGATTTACAACTGAAGTCTCCCTGATCTACTCTGTTCTCTGCCTACATGGCCTTCTGACCTCTCTTTCATAGCTAATGACACCAGACTGAATTATAAGAGAAATGTAATATTATACCTCATTCTAAATACTCCTAATGTTACCAACTTTGAATAATATCTAGAAAAGAAGAACCTTGTTTTCTACCTCAAATGAAAGAGTCATGACATTTTCTTATGATATATGAGGAAAGGCAGAAAGCAGAGAACATTCTTCTTTTTTCTAAAAACTAAAAGGAAAACCAACTTCACTCTCTCCTTTCTAAGAATGATAAATTCCTGTAGTCATTTTTTTTCTTAAAAAAGCAATACCATTTTTCTTTGTACTAGTGTGCTACTATATATTCTTTGCGGTTGGAGTAAAAATTGGAATTAGCCTTGCAAATTCAATTAAAAGTTTAGCTTCAAACTTGTTTAAATTCTTTACTCAAAATTCAATATCATTCAGATATATATCCTGAATAACTCAATTAAATGTCATTCAATTTATATCATTCTCTAAAAGTGGCAGCGACTAATGTGATCCAAGAGAGAAATAAAAATCAGGACACTGTGTGACCCTCAACAGGTTTTAGAACCTCTCTGATCCAAAGTTGCCTTATTGTAAAGTAGAAATAACAAGAGTACCTATATGTGGTAGGCTGCAAAAGTGTCCACAATTCTTCACTTCTGGCATCCCCACCCTTTGCAGTGTGACTTTTCGGTCCCTTCCATCAAGTAGTGAAGTCTATTTCCCACTGATTTAAAACTTGTGACTTTCTTTGGACAGTAAAATGTGACAGAAGTGATGACGTATGCTTGTTCTAAGCCTACATCTTGAGAATCTTTGGCTGCTCCCACTCTCCCTTAGAGCCTGCCCAGTCACCATGTGAACAAATCAGGCTAGTTTGCTCAGGAATGAGAGATCACTTGGAGCAGACACAAGTCATCTCAGTTCAGGCTGTCCTAGACCAGTCATCCCCTAGTCAAACAGCAGCTGGCCACATGGGCAACAATGAGCCCAGCCAAGACCAGAAGAACCACCCCACTGAGCCCAGCTCAAATTATAGAGCAGCAGAATTGTGAGCTACAAAAGTGATTATTATTGTTTTATACTATTAACTTTTGAGCTACTGTTATATAATGAATGCAAATTGATACACCACCCCTTACAGGCTTATTGAGAAGTTTAATAAAATATTATAAAATATTTCAGCTGTTCCTAGTCCTATGTAAACTTTAAATAGGTGTTTGCTTTTATAATCATATCATTAACTAAATTTTAAGATGTCCTCACATTTCCATGATTTAATTGGAAAGAACAAAAATAAAAGTCTCAAATGTTGGCTTTAGTATAATATTTTGACTTGTATTTCAGCTCAAATACCACAGTGATCAACAAATTAGTAGACTTATCTGCACTGATATTTTTGTTGTAATGCTAATAGTACCCAGTATAACTAGAGTCTTTTGGCCCATGATTGAATGATGAGGCTTTAAACTTTTGCCAGGGAAATTATAATTGTTTACAATTTTTTTCAATATATTTTATTGATTATACTATTACAGTTGTCCCATCTCCTCCCCCCACCCCCCTCCCTGCACACTCCTTTCCCCCACACTCCCCCTCTTTAGTTCATGTCCATGGGTCATATGTATGAGTTCTTTGGCTTCTACATTTCCTATACTATTCTTAACCTCCCCCTGTCTATCTTCTACCTACCATTTATGCTTCTTATTCCTTGTACCTTTTCCCCCTCTCTCCCTACCCACCC